>CALSBZ010046690.1:72643-88984 GCA_943591055.1 Gobionotothen gibberifrons | reverse complement strand
TTTTCATTTAAATTAAAGCATTTTGAAACATAAAAACACATTGAAACTTTTAAACATTAGGCCTACCCAATTAAAAATGTCCACTGACAGCTTACTGTTGATATTGCTCATTTCATTCAGAATATGACAGTGATTTATTGTCCCCCAGGCTAAACTATTATTGTCATAAGGCAATATCAGTTTGAAATAAAAAATGTAGTACATTTATTTTATCAATGTATTACTTACACGTGTCAGCAGCATTTAACAGAAGCACTTCGTTGTCATGCATAGTGCTCCTCGATCAATGCTTACATATTTGCTTCCCATCGCAGTAATAAAACATCAAGTTTGCACGCTCAATATGCCTTCATCTAGCTCTTAAGAGACAAAACAAGAAAACATTTGGATAATTTGCCTTACTTCAGGGCCATTATAAAGGGAGCAGACAAAAGGCTCAATAATAACAGAAAACAGTATAGCCTACCTGTCAGCAGAGAGGGCGGTAAGAGTGAACACAGACACCCCGACCGAGGTGAGCTGAATGAAGGGGATGACTTTACAGCCCACTCTCCCGAACAGCCACTCCTCTGACAGGTAGCGGCTGGCATCCACCGGAGCGCAGGTCACCAGCAGTAAAACGTCCCCGAGCGCAAGGCTGGACATGAAGAGATTGGGCACATTTCGGACTGATTTGGCCGAGCAAAAGGTCTTGATGAGCGTGATGTTTCCGATAAGCCCCAACACGCTGATAACACCGTAAACTGAAGCGATGACCACGCCGGTGAACCACATCGTCCGTGCCGAGCTTTGGAGAGCAGTGACGCTGCGCGACGCATTAGTACAGATGGTCCATCTCTCCCCGCGACCAACAGGTTTTCTCTAGTACAATATTTAACACAAGGACACATGGACAAGTCCTTTGGGGTTTCAGAAAAGCAAACCTTCTGTGTGCTCGTTCTCTTCTGTGTTTAAACCTGGGGGTCGACTTGTTACCAAGTGCGCTCAAAGATTAACAACATGCACCAATAAAGAACAATCAATGTGTGTCTGTGCTATTGGATTGCAGAGAGGAAATAAGAAAATTATTAGAGTGCTTAAAAATTATATGGTATCAAATGTGTAAATGGGTTACAGTTTTTTGTTACAAATACATACATGTTGTTAGATGTATCTTATAGTCCCATACTGTTTGTTTGTAATGATTTGTTTAAAAAAAAAAAAAGTTTCTGAACTTGCATCAAGATAAACATATTTATTTAATATTGTCAAATATATCCACCCTTCTCTGAATTGAGAAAAGTGGTTGTCACATTTTAAGTTCCAGGACAGTAAGGAGAGATAATGTAATGTCAAGGCTGAAAGGGATGAACATCTAAAAGTGTCTGACAAACAATGCATGGGATGAAATCACATAATGTCTGCACCTTCAGATTGCAGATATTTGACCAATCTGCAATTGAGTCTTTCGACCTTTTACATGCAGGAGACAGAAACAGTGTGAAATTGCTGTTAAAATTGGAAAATTGATCTACCACACAAGTCTGAAGGAAATCCACAGGCAGGCTCCGTCTACCAGGTACAGAACAAAGCAGGGCATCATTATGCTGTACCTGCTGCTGAAGGTGATTATTATTCAGGCTATACAGTATAAGTCACTCTTTCTATCTCTAATACTTCATATTGACGGTGTTGTGTGCTTTTCAGTTTTTTGACGACAAGCTCGACGTCCAAACAGCATTTTACCGATTTGTTTGTGATTTTCCCCCTTGTTGTCTGAGTTATTGAAATATGTCATTAGAAATGATCCTGGTAGGGATAAATGTATTACCAATTGAAAAACAGTAAATTGTTATCACAAACTGAATACTTTTTCAGACTCAGGGCGTATCCTGCCTTATACCAACTGTGTGTTGCAATAGACTGCGGCCATGAAGAGGATGGGTTTAGATAGTTGATGATCAAATGGACTGCTTTTATCAAAATAGATTTTGTGACAATACTAAGAGCCCACAGCCATGCCACACAATGCTCTGTAAAACAGCACCTCTACTACGTATGCTTTGAGCTAAATGATAATGTCACTGTGTTGGAATGCTCACAGTGATGAAGTTCGGATGTTTAACAGGTATATTATTTAACCAGTTAAGAATGTTAGTTTGCGTACTTTTTCTGAATTTGCACTTAACATAAAGTAAACTGGAGGCTTATAACATCAGTAATAGTTTTGCAAGTATTTGTGTATGATTCAGAAGGGATATTGTAGTTTTGAACAGAAGATGGCGTTACATGACAAGTTAAGGGATTACAAAAGTTAATTATTTTGTGGGGGACATAAATGTCTACAGTGCCAAATATCATGCCAAACAATCTAAAGTAAAATCTAATTTCATTAGGTTTACCTGTATGTCTACCAATGTCTGTACAAAATAGTTTGTCAAGCCATCGAGATGTCAAGATATTTGTCTGGTTAAGAGAAACCTTTGACCTGTTGGTTGCTATGAACAGTCAGGCAATCCTTCAAGTTGACAGGGTGTATCCTCTGAACACCGTGAAAGACTTAACCAAATGATGTGTGAATCCATCCAAAATGTGTACAAAGATCTCTATCTGTACCAAATTGGTGGTCCGGCCAAATGGCATTGCCATAGCCACACAGCATATATAAATAAGCAAACTGACCACAACATTTCGTTATATGCGGATGATCTACTACTGTACTTGGACGAGGTACCAACTACGCTTCCTAAGCTGTTAAATATTTTTACCCAATTTAGTTCAATATCTGGTTACAAGATCAATTTGAATAAATCATGTATTTTACCCCTCAATAGTGCCATGGTTGAACTAAACTTAAATACAGAATTGCAGATCGTCCAACACTTTAAATATTTGGGAATTGATATATATGCCTCATTAGACACAATAGTAGCAAATAACTACATAAGAATGTATACAACAATTAAAGTGGATTAATATAACAATTTCTTTAGCAGGACGAATTTCAATCATAAAGATGAATGTTCTACCAAGAGTCAATTTCTTAGCTAGTATGTTACCTTTATCTCCACCAGACGGTTTTTGGGACAAACTTCAGAATAGGATATCGAAATATATTTGGAAAAACCAATACCCAAGAATCAGATACAAAGTTCTACAATATGACAAAAACAGTGGAGGCCTTAATGTTCCCAATCTCGAGCTCTATTATTATTCCTTCACGCTTCGAGCCTTGAAAAACTGGATTGATGAAAGCACCAATGTACCTTGGATTAAAATTGAAAGAAGTATAGTCTCTCCCCTTAAACTTGGTGATGTCTTATTTTCTGCCATGTCGCCATATGACTTTATGCAAACATTTGGACCAATTATTGGGCAAGCCGTGAAAGTGTGGAAACATGTGGAGAAATTGTGCAATTGGTCTGCAGATTGGCATAGTAACATACCAATTTTTCATAACCTATTACTACGTATTGGGAAAAAAGCAATCCAATTCCCACAATGGCAAACTCGAGGAATACATTATCTTTCTGACATAACCAACGACAACGGCTTGATGTCCTTCCAAGAATTGAAAGACACGTATAATGTGTCTGGCTCTTCTTTCTTTTTCTCTTTGCAACTACGTACTGCCATGCACACATATGGAGTTCCTTGGAATCAACCTCTGCCAACGCATCAATTAGTTAAGGTCATATTAAGTCCAAAAAGTGTGAGCGGCACTACTTCATATATCAGAAAAGGGTGCTTTTCGCTGGTCTAACAGCAGCCAAAAAAATAATAGTAATACGATGGAAACCCCCACATACTTTATTTATTAAGCAATGGATATCATCCTTCCAAGACCTACTCATCTCAAAGCTGTCAATCGCTTCTGCTAATAAGACTAAGGGGGAAACATTAGAGGCTATTCAAAGAGCTGCTGATCGGGTAATATCATTCATGTAAATGATGATTGTACATATACGCACACCTTGGTACAATTGTAGATTATTAGGAGTTAATCGCAATTCAGCTTAAAACGATTAAATGTTATGTGGAAAAAAAAGGTATGAATGTATTTTAGGTGGATAAATTGTTATGCTATAAATTGTTATGCTATAATATAAATAATATATATAATAGATAGATGAACTCAGACGATTGCTAACAAACATCAGGTAGGATTTTCTGTGAAATGGCAAGATGGGTGGGAAGGGGGAGGGACGGGTGGCATGGGAAAGGGATTCCCTATATCTACATACATGCACTCCCTTAGGATAGGTTGAGGGAAAAGGATAGCAAGTAAGAAGTAGGAAACAGAGGTGGAGAGGCACACACAGGGAGAAAGGTCCCCACTGGAACCTGAATTGGTTAGAGGTAAGGAGTAGGTCAGTGACTACGTTCCACACTCCCCGACCGGTCTAGGCCTTCTCTGCAACCTGTTACCCTCTAATAAACCTCGAGAGGTCAGAGAGGGGAAAGGTTTGGATAAAGTTTTAAATATAAGATCTAAGTTTTTTGGATTTAAGTGAAAGAGTAAGAACTAAAATGTATAGGTGAAGAGGCACAACGTATCTACGTCAATGCACTCTAATTAGATTATTTTATTTTATCACTATAAGCTTTATCAAAAAGGAAGGTCTTAAGCTTACTCTTAAAAACGGATAGGCTGTCTGCCTCCCGAACACAAACTGGAAGCTGATTCCACAAATGTGGAGCTTGATAAGAAAAGGCTCTGGCTCCCATTGTACTTTTAGAGACTCTAGGAACAACCAACAACCCTGCATTCTTGGAACGCAATGCCCTAGTAGGACAGTAGGGTATAATGAGTTCTTTAAGGTAAGATGGCGCCTGCCCATCAAGGGCTTTGTAAGCGAGAAGAAGAATTTTAAATTCTATCCTGTGTTCTATAGGGAGCCAGTGTAAGGCAGCCAGAACAGGAGTAATGTGGTCCCTTCTCCTAAGTACACGTGCTGCAGCATTTTGAATCAGCTGAAGCGACTTAACTGACTTCTTGGTACACCCTGACAACAAGGAGTTACAATAATCCAGCCTTGAAGTAACAAATGCATGGACTAATTTCTCTGCATCGTTTTGAGGCAAGATATGCCTAATTTTGGCAATATTGCGTAGATGGAAGTAGGCGGTCCTTGAGATTGATTATTGTTGTTATTATTGTACTTATTGTAAGTCGCTTATTGTAAGTCGCTTTTGGATAAACTGTACTCTTTTAAAAGGGCATGATGAGAAGCAGTGCTTAGTTCAAATCAAATCATTTGATACTATGACCTGTGTAGTCCCAAAATGGCTAAATGTGTTAACCTGTGAGTGAGTCATGTTGTTCTCCTGGTGAGTGTTATGGGATGTGATAATTTCACAGACTGACGGATTGAATTTACCTGATCTCCTACAGGGTCCTCATCCTGTTATGACCCAGGGGGTTACTGCAGTAAGTGATGTCTCTATGGGTCCTCAGCTGCCTCCGAGTAATGGGACTTCACAGGTATCAGAAAGGAAAAAGGACTAACAAGGAGACAGATTCAGTGAGACCTCTTACAGGTGGAGCTCTGAAATACACTTCAACACAGACATGACAGATACAAACAGGGAAACAACAAATGAAATCCAGCAGGGTGTAATGTGCCACAGAGAGAGAACATCGTTAATCCCTGTTCATCTCTGTGGTTTGTTAACAGCTGCCAGGCAATTTTAAGTGGTTTACTGTGTGTGAAAGAACATAAAAAGTGTCGTGGGGTCCGGAGTCATTATGTGGAGGCAAGATAAGACTGCCAGAAGCACAAGAGTGGAAATTGGTTTTTAGTGTTAAGCAGTGGAGAAGGAGGGGATGGGAAAGAAAAGGAAACCTGGAGGGGAGGTTTCCTGGGAAAAATATAAATGTACATGAATTTACATAAAAATATACAAATACATTTATACAGATGTAGAAAAAAGTGGAGAAAAAAACATCTCACATATATTATGTTCCCTTTATGAAAGGCCTTCAAGCTTAAGATACAGGCACATACTTTCACATGAAATGCAAACAAAATATTAATGATGCTCAGACACTTGCTCTTAGCAGACATACAGTTTTATCTTTTTTGCAATCCCCTAACTGTAATGATGAATGTCTCAAATGCTACATTGAACCTCTTGCACAAAAAGCTGCAAACAAGAATGTAACAGTCCTTTGAGGGAGCATGTTACAATGAAGCATATTCAAAAGTTACTTATGTTCAATATGATTCTAATGTGTGTCATAAAAAAGCTTTTACGACTGGAATCTGCAAATAGCAACATTATTTATAATTCCCCTTATGCACTACTAGTGGACATTTTTAAATTGATATAATGTTATCTTCTCTCTTTATGGAGATTGTGTAACCATGTAAATGCATATGAATTTTTCCATTGAATTCAAATGTGGTTGGTTTTAGTTATGGGGGACATAGGTAGGCTACCCCTCATAAACATACCTATCCTGGCTCCTAAATAGTGGGAATGAGCTCACCATTGACATCAGGACATTATGTAGGCCTTGTAACTGATTCACCAGCACTTACTATGGTGTGATCTTGCTTGAATTGAATATATCTGCACTTTCTTTGTTCAGAGTTTGATTCTTTATGTTTTTTGCACTTATTGTAAGTCGCTTTGGATAAAAGCGTCAGCTAAATGATATGTCATGTAATGTAATGTTATGAGGGTAATTATGGAACAGGTTCGCTTGAAAAGTTTTCCTGAAATTCCCACTGTTCTTTCGTTATTTTTCTCTCGCTGTTTCGTTGTTGCCTCCAGGTAACATACTCGTCTAACCAGTCTGACAGGACTAAACGCTTCTCTTCTTCCAACATCAGTTGATCGCTGCCCCACCCACACAGTCAAATGTTTGTTTTTCACAACCTAAACTTCCCTATTCCTTCTCTCTTGCAACATAAAGCCGACTGGTCAACGATACATGTCTAAAACATTAAAAGTTATAGGCCTACTTTAGAGGATTCACGTTAATCAATTTGGTTGGATTTGGAAACAGTGCTGCTTATGTTAAATCAACCCTCAAAAAACGTCCAGCCAAGGAATAGGCTATTTCAAAAGACTGAAGTATAGACAAATGCATTTGGGGCAAGCACTCACACGCCAGGTGGGTGGGTAAAGAATGTTACCCGCAGGAGCTGCAGCGATTGGCTGTGGGAGCTGTCAGTCACTCGTACGCGGCGGGCGCACCCATTGGGCGCATCACTCTCAAGTCTCTGTGGGGTTTCGATGCATTGCAAGTAGGCCTCTGGTCAGCTGCGGTTCCTTGTTTGATTTAAGAGCAAACAACCACTCAAAGAATAACCAGTGAGTTAGTTTGAGAAAATGAAAGCCTTGGCAATGGAGAGGAGGATGTATACATTGACTCTGCTATCTCTGGGTGAGTATTCCTTCTGCAAGAAAAAAACGTTTGCTTCCTTTCCTTTGCGCCCGAGCTGCCACACCTGTTTACGCTCCTTCAGGTATTCGGAGACCGAGCAGAGCTACCTGTTTATGCGGGCGACATGGGTGATTGGGCTGTGGACAAGTAAACAGTTCAAATGAATGATACAAAAATAAGCTTAGTAGAATTTACAAATCTTGGGAAGATCTTGAATTTAACATTATCAATAGTCACACCCCAGGTTTGGAGTTGCCTTTTGTCAAGGCATGGTTTCTAAAAATGCATACGAGAGACTTGTTTCAAGATGAAGGGTATCATCATAAAAAAAAAAACTAAATATTGATTAGGCTACTTTCAGGGTAAAATACCGATGTATCACAAACACTTTTCCCGATTGGCGTTTTGATTAGTTTGATAGATGGTAGCCTACACAATCAAACGATATCGAAATAAATTCAGTTTACTTTCTTTGAAGGATCAGAAAACGAGAAAAATATTAACGAACCTGTGAATGTTTGCGAATTAACGGATTTATTTATTTTTACAACGGACTTGTTTTGTTTGTATGTGGGAGGCAGGGTGGGTGGGGTAATTCGTTATTTGTGCAGTTCTGGTTTGCTGCTGTATCATCCCCAGTGAAGACACACTTTACACAGATGCCGTAATGTGTGATAAACATTATAAATTCACTGCGGTTTACTTTTTTAAATAAATGACAAGCACTTCAAGCCTTATTCTGATAACCATTATTCTCCTTTTTTTTTTAAAAGTGTTGTCAGGTGTCGGTGCCGTTGTTGTGAGCATCCCCAAGAAAGTATATGAGTTTGCCAGGGGGGACAACATCACAATACCCTGCACCTTTATACCAAAAGTCACCCCTGAACGTGTTATCATTTCATGGTCTGTTGAAGCTGCAGTAGTTGGTGCTAAAGAGGTAAGACACTACAATGTGTTTATGTGTGTGCATGAGTATGTTTCTTTATTATCGGATAAGAAGAGTTTTCCCCCCCTATTTTACTGTTCCTCTGATGCTCTTGTTTTCTTGAAGATCAACATCGTCACCTATTATTCTGCTGGTAAAATCACTGACATAAAAGCACTGTATGAGGGTCGGTTGTCCCTGGATCTCGATGTTCCCGCGGGGAAGGCCAACCTGAAACTCTCCAACATCAAACTAGAAGACAACAAGTTGTTTGAGTGTCGTCTTCAGATCCCCAAAGATGATGAGGGCACCCCAGCTGCCTTTACACGTTTGGTGGTTCTAGGTAACATTTTATTTGTTTAAAAATAATTATTCTGCATTTAAGTGTTTCAAAGTAGGTGCAAGGACTAGCATCTTGCATGTTGGATTTGGCAAACCATTCAGTATAATATCAGGTGTCATACTATAACTTTGAAAGATGTTTAAGTTCAGTCATTATTGTTCTTTGCATTTAAATGTTCTCTAATCCATTGCAAAATGGCCTGCAAATAATGAAAAGTGTAAATCAACATGTGAAAGTAGAAGTTCTCTTCCTATTTTAACCATTATGCCACCTGTGTTACTAAAAGCTACTTTGTTGCCAGGTGGAAGCGATATGTTTCAACAATCATTCTCCACATTAACGGCCTAAATAGAAAAAAAAGTGTATAATGTTGTATTCTCTAATAATATATTCTTCTCAGATTCTGCACTCTATATTTCGTCTGAATACATATTTTCATGGACAAATTACACTTATTTTTCTTCTTCTAGTGGCTCCATCTACTCCCATCTGCAAGATGCAGGGTAAGGCAGAGTACGGCAAGAACGTCAACCTGACCTGCCTGTCTGAGGAAGGTTCCCCTGCACCCACCTATACATGGCAAAGTCAAGATGTCAGGAACATGCCTCGTGCTCGTGACCCCAGAACCACAGACAGTAAGTATCATTGTCTGTCTGGTCTATCAACACTTTATATTTACTATTAATATTTATTTAATCCTCTTGCATCTCAACAGGGCCTTCCTGGCCCTATATACGAGATCTCTTCTTCGAAGGAGTCCTGGTCAAAATGACAGCACTAGTAGTTTACCTTGTCAAAGCACATACAATGCATGGAAACAATGCAAAGGAAAGAGTAAAACATGTGATTCATAGTCAAAGATAAAGTCAACTGTCATCTCATACAGGGTTTATGTATACTTCTGCAAATGTATGGTCTGTGGTGTCAGAATCACTTGTAGCCCATATGTCCCTGCATCTCTAATGTGGAATCCGACCAATAATAATGCAAGTTTAGATATATAAACTTTTTAAATAATCAAATACATGCTTTCGTAAAAAATAAATAATAATAATAAATAAATAAATAAATATTTCAATTTCTTAGTTTTGAAAAAAATGATTGAGCTTCTTTTTCTTTCTTCTTTAAAAATAAATAAAAGTATTGTGAAGAATATGTAGTCAATTAAAACATAAAATCATTATGGCAGTGATGTGCATATGTAACCGTCTCTTTGTCTTTCAGAGGGAGGCATACTGTCTCTGTATAATATCTCCAAAGATACATCTGGATACTACGTCTGCACCTCAAGAAACAAAATCCGCTCTGCTGTCTGCAACATCACCCTCACAGTCATGCCACGTGAGAAAAACGTTCTAATAGCAGCTTTTTATACGAAAATTGTTGTGAGAAGAGAACTGAGTATTCCCAATAAAAACGTTCTTGTTCTTGCACTCCTACAGCTTCCATGAACATTGGGTCCACTGCAGGAATCATTGGTGGAGTGGTTGCCCTGTTGATAGTACTCATCATCGTCATCTATTGCTGCTGCTGCAGGAAGAAGAAGAAGGATGAGGAATATGCAATGGGGTAAAGATGTTCTCCCTTACACTGACTGAACAAGATGCTGTTATATGATAACCGAAAAAATCTGACAGTCTTCTGTCAACTGAGAAACATACTCGCTGAAACATATTTAAAAAAGAATATTATAACGGTAGACTACATATTTGTACCAAAACACTTCCAAAACTGCTTATTACCAACATACCTTTATGAAAAAGGAAGCTGCAAGTCAATGTTTCACATAAATAAGCTTCAGAAACTTGTTCTGATATACACAGCCATATTTGCTCCATTTGGACAAATGTTCAAATCTTTTTATGTCATGTTTATTTCTGTATCTCTATCTCTAGTCTTGCCAAATGTGGCTAATATATAATTTGGATCAGGTAACAGGTGCTGTTATCCCAGGCAGTTGAAAATGGTGCTTATGTGAAAGGTTCAAGCTTTTTTTAATATTACGTTTTTGTTTTGTTTTGGCAAGACTACATGAAATATTTCAAGAACCAACCCGATTCAGCTAAACTGGTTTCAAGGCAGCTAGTCTTTGGTGAAAGCTATTTTCCAGGAGAACATTGCCAAAGAAAAAATAACAATAGCTGACTGTTATGTGTTCCCTTTCCAGAGTTCGTGAGGAAGAGTACAGTGACAAAGAGCCAGCTAGGAATGGTGATGGTCGCCGTCCTGATGGGCACGAGGACCCCCAAGGTTATGATGACTCCAGCGTGAGGAGGAGCCCTGTTGAGCGCAACGAGGAACGGAGTGAGCGCGACTACGATCGCCGCAAGGATAATGAGGATGGGCGCAGCGATTATAACGACCGTCGCAGCGACTATGACGATCGGCGCAGCGACTACGACGATCGACGCAGTGACGAGGACCGGCGCGACAGGCCGAGTGACCGCAATGAGCGTTACGACGACGACGAACCCCGCTATGATGACCGAAGAGACCGTCGTTCTGATGTTGATGACCGCCATGATGACCGAAGAGACCGTCGTTCTGATGTTGATGACCGCTATGATGACCGAAGAGACCGTCATTCTGATGTTGATGACCGCTATGATGAGCCCCATGATGATCGTGACAGACCACCGGTGCCAGCCAATAAGCCAACTAGGAGGCACAATGACGAGTAAAGCATCCAACCTGTATCAACTGCCATCTTCCAACTTCTGGTTTATCTCCTTGGGCTTTACTCCAATGGCAGCCAGTAATCTCACACTCAAGGTGTGACCTGATTGGCTAAAACGCCACAACTATACTAGAATTTAGTGGAAGCATAATCTGTCCTTTTTAGGGTGAAGTTGTTTTTGGGAGGATCATTTGAAGAAGAGCAGGAAGCAAAATGGCGGCCACAAAGCCTATCTGATCCATTGTAAACAGAGAGTGGGCGGGGTCAGCCTAGGGCATGATCTGTATTTTTTTCTTTTTTACCAAAACGCATGTCATACAAATATTAGCAACCAGTCAAAGATTTCAGAGATCCCCCAGAATTATTTTTTTCTAATCAAGAAATTAGCTGGTATTGTATCTGTAAACTCAACACCAATGCATTGTTGCATAACAACATGCTGAAGCAAGGCCTTGTTATGTGTGTGCTTATGTGTGGTTTCTGCTGTTGGGTGTAACTGGTGGTGGTTTTTCTTTTCTTTTTTTTGGAACCTACCTCCACACAAAATACTTCAATTTTTCTCACACTTCATTGAATGATGTATTTATTTCAGTTGGACACTGTCAATACTTGTATAGTATACTGAGCCTGTTAAATGTCCTCCCTATTTGGTGCGTCTAATTTTACAAACCATGACATTAGAAACTAGAACTAGAACTTCTTCTTTTTCTTCTTCTTCTTTTTTTAAATCACAAATTAAATTAGCATTATTTAATACAGATTTTTCTATAATTGAACATGTGCAGTATAAAACATCCTTTACCATGCCACCTTCAAAGTTGTTGTTCTTATGTCGATTTTTTTTTAATAGGTTCCTAAATGAACAATGGCAAATGTACATTATAAATACTATTTTATCTCAACAATGGTAATGTTATCTGTTTTATATTTGGATTTGTGTTGTGAACATTGTGTGATGCATTCCATTCCTGAATTATGCTGTAAAAATCAAGCTGAAATAAATAAATAAACAACTTTTTTCTACTATGAAACTTGAACACTAGATGGCAACAGTACACCACACAATGTACGGTAATCCTCTATGATCACATGCTGTAATTGATGGCAGGTGAAAACTAAAATATATTAAGTAGTAGGCCTAGTGCCGGTTGAAGTATTATCTAATGTAGTGGATTCATTAAAGTCCTAACTTATTTTATTACCCTCCCTCCTTCACCGCCACTATCCATTGTCTGGAAAGAGCGTCTCTGCGGCGTGAAGTTAGTAAATTACAGGGCGAGACAACTAGTGCCCGGATCATTTGGACTTCAAAATAAAACGATAAAATGTAACCTCAATAACATACAAGCAAGCCGCTGGATATTATTTCCATTGATGCCTAAAGTCTATTGACATAACCCACCTCGTCTTTCAAACGATGCTAACACGTTTTTGGCTAGGACTCGTCTCTTGGCTATGTTGTTATTCTTTTTAATATTTGGCATTTTGTTCCAATATTGGATGGGGATTTGGTACTGTGTAAAATGTCGCTGGGTAACATAAACTACACTGTTTTCTAGCAACTGAACTTTACAAAATATGTTCTCATTAACATTAACCGCCACAACGGAGTTTTTATTGTGGAAGCAGTGACCGGAAGTCATGTGTTTTTATTTCACCAAGCTTCACGCTGGTCCCGTTATGTGCCAGTGACCGTTAGTTTGTAACTGTGTGTGTGAGCCAGAAGTATCGTGCGGGGATGAGAAGAAAGAGAAAAGAGGACGACGTTCTTCAGAAGACTTTTATAATATCCACCTGCAGGATTTGGAAAATGATTTTGGTGCCGAAGTGCTGGATTTGTATCGTTTGTCTGACAGGTAAGGACAGAGCAGACGATGGTATCCACTCTGCGTAAAGTGGTGTAACAGGTTGTTTAATCACTTTGTGCTCCCCATTGTACACTTTATACGCGTTATTCTTCCTGAGCACACTACTAACCTCTCCCAAAACGATAGTGTTTACACAGGAACTATTATAAAGTGAAGTTACAGTCTGCTAAATTGACGGTATGTTTGTAACGGTGCTGCAGCAGACTCAGTCATGTGTGAATGAATGATCCAAAGCTTTTGGGGGTTGTGGATCAAGAGGTTTAACAGTAGTAAATGACAGTTGACCACTCAATTTAATTAGTCGAAACAAATAATACACTCAATAAATATTAGTAAAATAATAAAACATATAGTAGATGCATTTAAAACACGTATTGATCCACATTTCAGTATTTTCGTATTAGTGAATTGATCAAATATATTATAGTTTTGGACACATTGTTGAGTTAGCAGTAGCACTACACTTTGTACTACAGTAGCCAGGTAAAACACCAGAGTAGCTATGGGCTCATTGCTGTGATTTTGGTAATGCCAAACATGATACTACTAAAATGATCATTACTGTATCACCATTATGGTGATAGGCCTACAGTAATGATCGTTTTAGTAGTATCATGTTAAATTAAACAAAAGTTGTTTTTTTAGTCTGTTTATCTCAATTAAAAGCAACAGTTACAAAAATCTATCTCTTGAGCATTCTCAGCAAAGCTCCACTGTCCTACAACAACAGTAACCTTCTTTGCCCTCCTCCTGCTTTCATTTTCTCCTCTGGAGGTGGCTTCCTCTGAAAACTAATAAAGCCTGGATCACCCCACAGCCTGTGCTCCAAGGAGACAAATCTCCTGGCTTTTTTTCTTCCAGTTCTCAGAATTTTGAAATGTTCACCCTGACGAATTTCAGTTTTAGTCAGCTTGATTTGTCTTGGCCAGAATTGCTTTTTTTCCCCCGCAAAACAATTTGAACTTCTCCAGCCAACATATTACCTTTTGGCTTCATACGACTCACACAAGCCTATAACTGCATACATTAGTCACAGAACAACATTATTCTGGTGAGAAAAATAGGTCTATGTGTGAAGGTCACAAATCCTCAGAATGTAATTAACAGTAATGGCTACAGTTTTTCTTTTTAAATAAAAGCACAGCAACTAACGACCTGTTCACAATTCTATTAGGATATACACTACAAAATAAATCATAGCCAATTACTCATTCAGTCTCTGAAATGTCAAAAGTGAAAAAGACCTTAAAAATGCTTGTTTTGTCCAATCAAGAGAGCACAAGTCAATATATATAGTTTTTTTTAAATGTAAGACAAGAGAAAATCAGCATCTAATAATGTAGATTACTTTTTCTGTCAATCAACGTATCAATCACTTGACAAATCGTTTCAGCACAGCTACAGTGTGTAGTGTGGTTAGTTCATTGCAGCCCTTTTATTATCTAAAGTGTCATTATGTCCATTTAAAAAACAGCGAAGAAAGAATAGTCAAATGTTTGAAACCATGTGAGGGTGTTTAGGTTCACTTAGAAAGAAAACAGAAGTCTTTCATTAGGCCTGGTCTGGATTAAGTGAAGCGGCCCCTCTCTCATCCCTCACCTCATCCCTGTTCACTGGTCCAGTTCATACACACCTCCCACTGCTCTGCCTGAAATACACACACACCCTCAGCAGCATGCGCAGATGTTTCTGGGTGTGAGTGTGCGGGTGTGTTTACCTCACATGGCCCCCCTCTCTACTGTATTGCTGTTGAACTACTGGGCTCGAGCTCCTGGTCATCATGTGACCCAGAGTCAACTCAGCTGACAGTCAGACTTCACCAAGAAGAAGCAACCCAAACAGTTTCAAGAAGGCCGTGTTTTCTTACACTTATCTTTCCAAACTGCAGGCTGACTCATTTCATTACAGCTAAACAAAACAATGTTCACTGAATCTCATTTTGGAAAAGCTGCTTTCCATTATGCAATGAAGGGAGCGTTTGACTTGTCAAGATTGGTTTCAAGTGATTAAACAGGAACAGGTGTCTCCTTAAACCTCAACTCAGTATCTGAATCATAGTGTGTTGCTGTCTACTGTAATAGTCCTTAAATCCCCCTCATTACACATCCCCAGTTATTACTGAAACCAGTTTTGGCTTCCAGATCTGTGGTGTGCTTGTGTAAGTCGGAGGTTTTCAAAGTCTGGCACTGCAGCTCTCCAACAACCAATTGGCACCATTCAATCTAAGCAGAATTAGCTATTAGCATATCCTGTTTGCAATGCACCCATGAGTGTACAGAGAGTTATCACTGGAATACTTGGATACTGATTTTAGTTTTTTAAAGAGATTCTAAGGCCAAGCTTCTTTCTTTACATTATGATCAG
Organism: Gobionotothen gibberifrons; assembly: GCA_943591055.1. Lineage (NCBI taxonomy): Eukaryota > Metazoa > Chordata > Actinopteri > Perciformes > Nototheniidae > Gobionotothen > Gobionotothen gibberifrons. Next base: position 73,432 of record CALSBZ010046690.1, on the reverse strand, counting down.
AGCGAGTGATATCGTCTGATAAGTGTATACTGATCTATACATATCTGCGTCATGCCTGCATTCAGCTCTGATTAAGGATCCGCAGATAAACACTTTTAATGGCTATATAAGCCAATGTTACATACAAAGTAATGTTAAGTTATTTTGCTAAGGGAATGCAAAGAGAATGCTTACAATAGGCACGGTAATATGTTAACACCACTACAGGAGAATCATCATGTTCTCTGCAGGTGGGTGGTACAAAATATGTGCAGAATAAGTGAAAATGAAGACGATACTAAGTTCTGCGATATCTGATATGGGCAAAAATACAAGATCTCGCAGATCTGAATATGACTCTGAGAAGAAGTGGAGCGCTTGAAGCTGAAATTGAGCATACTTTAAAGGAGCAGTAGGTAAGTTTGAGAAACCGCCTCGAGTGCACAAAAGTTCCAAAGTACACAACCGAAAAGAATCCACCCCTTCCTTCAGACTTCCTACAGAGCACCTCCTCCAACACACATGAACGCGCACAAGATCATGATAATGAATGTAAAACAAATGTATAACACAGTTATTGTCAGTGCTTATATTTTTGAAGCTAGCATGTTTGTTTTGTGAAAATGTATTACAAATGTTACGTCTAGCTGACGAGAGCAGGCTGCGTCGGTAACGTTACATATCAGCTCGGTGTGCTCCGTAAATAGTCGCCATAGTTGAAAAGCAACTCCGATATTGACTCTGGTTTGACTTCTCCTAGTTTCCACTTTCTTTTTCTTCATAATTTGCTCCATTACAGTTTTTCTTTTG
>CALSBZ010046690.1:34114-67643 GCA_943591055.1 Gobionotothen gibberifrons | reverse complement strand
ACACACACACACACACACACACACACACACACACACACACACACACAAAGCTCGATGGACAGTGAGCTTTTACAGTTTGCATCGACTTAAGTGCATTCTGTTAAATGTTGGGTATGGCCTTGATAATATGTTACAGAAAATGCTACAGGCGCACAAAGATGACATCATCTTCATCCTCTGCAGTCCTTAACTATCCCAAGAGACCCTAAATCTACCACAATCTCCAATTGTTGTTTTTCCTCGTCTTGGTGTGGCTAATATGGCATGAAAGGCACTTGTTGTGTTCCCATAGCAACAGTTGAGGCCGGCGCGACTGGCATTGGGGGGGTCTTTTGTCTTTTTAGAAAAAGGCTTCACAGCAAAGAAGAGAGGGAAGATTTAATGACGTGGAGGAGGGACGGCAGTGATACAAAAGATAGAGGGTGACTCCATGTGAGACACTCGACTGATGGACTGAGGACTCTGATAAAGAAAAGGAAGGATTCTGCCTCCCTCAGTCCTCCGTTTTGACTCCCATTGTGGCTTACAAAGCTCAGAAGCTAATGCTAATCAAACAGAACTTTGATAGGACAATCAAATATTAATCAGGCAGGTTATTTACAACGTCCAAAGTGTTTAGATTTTCAGTATACGTCCTCTCTGTAGAGCTCATTTCCATGGAGGAGTGTTACATGGAGCCACATGGAGAAAACGATTTGAAAGTAAATCTTGGTAAATCACCAGCCTGCAGGCAAAGTCATGTGATTGGGACCTCCACCAGTAAGCTGCCTTCAAGACAGCAGACAAAACAACAGATACATTCAAAACTAGAGGAGGCTTAAAGTATTTAGTGCACATGTAAGCACTTAGTTGTTTGAATCCATGCCATGATTCAGCTGCTCTGGATAATCTTAAGAGGTTTCTTTCTGTTTTCAAATCCAGCAAAGAACATGTTTAGCCTTCCAGAAAGATACTAAGTGAGGTATGTGTCAGGTCACAATGGTTCAGCCTGCTCTCTGTTTCTCCAGTCCTTCTTTCTCGCGCTCGGCACTCCTCTCCTCTCTGCGCCAATCAGCAAATTAACAGTAAAACACCAGTATCTGCTCACAACACACTCAACCTCTTTTTCCCTTTCTCAAAGCACTGCTCACATGGACAGATGCACCCAAACAAAGCGCACCATGCACATTTTTGTACCAGCTTGTGACACGCTGCCCCCTTATCTGTTAATGTTTCATTCAGACATGTGCTGACCTTGTGTGGGGTCTCTTAAAGCTTTGTTAAAATAAAAAGAATATTAAGGGGAAACACAAAATACCAGGAACAACCACGGGCAGCTGGTGAGGGCAGTCGTGTTTCTCTTTTCTTTTTGTAAAACACATTCATGTATAGAAGTCAATCGATTTTGACTCCCACAAACACCAGATGTAAACCTTTAACTCTTTTAAAAGAATAAATCCACTGTACAACAATTAAGATTGAAAGCCAATTCATCAGCCATAACACATATTGCAATATACAAGATATCTAGAAATGTTCTTTTCTTAACTTTTAGTTCTGTTAGTCATTGGTATATGGCATAGTACATGTTATTGTTTATGTGTTTAAATACTGGAGGCAGACCCAAATACATAAATCCAGTAAAAAAATAAAAATAAATCCAGGATAAAAACGTAGGATATAATCAAAAGATTCTTTATGAACTTGTTCTCAGTGTTTTTTGTTCTGCTGTCTTTGTTTCCTTCCAGTGTCTCAAACTGGAAACACAAATACCTCTGTTTGGTTGCTGTTGAAAGAACTGAGGTATAAAGTTGAAAACGAAAATGTGTGAGGCGAGGCGAGTCATGTAGAGACGTAACTTCTGGTGGATTATTGCAACTTTTCTCAATTTATAAGTGGATTTGATTTGTCAAATTAAAGAGAGCTTACAAATTATGAGAAATAATAGGCTTACTGTGCCCCAGGTCACATCTAGTAGCCTCTACACTCTTCACTGGTCAGAAAGACAGAAATCATTTCAGCAACAAAGTGTTTGTCTGTTTGCTGGACCTTTAGGTGAGGAATTTCCCCACCTAACTTTTGCAGCTCTGCATAAAGCATACTCACAGCTCCTGCCTATTTGTTGTCTCTATGTTCCAGTCTGTCTTCTCAGCAGAGGCCTAACCTTACACAATGTGTTATCAGAATTCAGATGATCAATCTGCTCATCGGTTGCTCTGATCTGGAGACTTTCTGGAACAACACCAGAATGTCCTCTTGTGCATGCTGCTGTTGACCCGCAAACTGTCATCTTTCTCTCTATTTTCCTCTCTGTTTGTGTCTTGCTTTTCTCATCATGCATGCTGCAACAACTTTCTATGAATCAATCATTTATATCCACCCCATCTCTTCTTCTCTCCTGTTGTCACCTCTGCTCTGTCCCTATCCAGGTTTCTCAGCTGTGCCTGAAGATCTCCTGCCAGAATTTGATTTGAAGATTATGCCAGGTAGGGGCATAATGTATTCTTCCCCTTACCTGGTTTCTATCAATAATAACCCTACTTACTGCTCTAACCAGGGATGTAGGAGCCATTTGCATTGTGGCGGTCTTTGGGATGGAGTTTTTCCACACTGTATTCTAAACTTAAAGCTCACCTATTATGCTATAATCGAACAATATATTACAGGGCCATATCTATACAAAATATGTCTCTGAAGTGTTTTGCTCAAAATACCAAACAGATCACCCATTCTAGCCATGCCTCATACCCCTCTATTTCAGCCCTTTTACTAAAGTGCTGATCAGAGGTCGCATTAACCGAATATTTTCCGTCTATGACAGATTTTTTTTAACAATGACGGAAAAATCTGAAAGCAGTCCGTCATTTTGACAGATTAGAACAAACTCGGCTTTACGCTGTGCGTGCTCCCGCGAGGTACAGTGGGCATGCGTAACACGGCGGACCCCTGGTCTATCGCAACCTCTGGTGCTGATACTGGGTCTATAGCTTTAAATGTTGCCGAGCTGCTGTGGCCACGCCCCCTATGGAGTGCCAAGCAGTGAGCTCTCCTCTGTGAAGACTGTCTACCAGCAGCAACTCAGCTAAACGCTGCCGTGATTAAACGCCAAGTATGTTCCAAACCACATCAAGGATTATTTCTGAAACAGTATGGAGCTCGAACGCTTTCTCTCTTGCGGGTTTACCATAAGGACAGTACCTTTTTATATCTGGATTTTTTACACAAATGGTCTTCAGTACAGCCTTAGCTCTGAGTGTTAGCGATTCTTGCTAATGTAAACAAAGACCATATTACTTCCAAAACACGTTGCGCATATTTTCCGATACAGCGACCCTCTGATAGGGGACGATAGGATGAGTGGAACGTTGCCAGGAGTTCAACGTAAAGCCAGCCCACATTTTAGTAATGTCGTCATGACCGCAGCAAATCTGGATCAGCTCCGTTGTACCCCCCTTTGTAGAGATGTAGGTAAGGAGGAAAAGAGAGAGGGTTGTATTTTCTGACACTTTGTGAGTTTCCTCACGGGACACACGTTAAAAATACATAAAAAAGTGCATTTTGCATAATAGGTGACCTTTAAAGAAGACTGGGCTCTGATGTCATGCATATGACACTTGATCTGATAAAGAGAAGCAAACACATTTTCCACCATGTTTAATGTTCCTATGCTAACGCTTTGATACTGTCTAACCTATTCCCTTCTTGCATCACTAAACAATACAACACGTGTGTGTGAATCAGCTATAATGAGGCTTTGACAGAGTTGAGTTTGGAGTCATTTTTGACCCAACAGTCAAATCCACACCCGTCAGATAATGTCCGTCCGTCGCTCCCACCACGATGAGCTGTGCTGCAAAACAGCTATTATGGTCATCATAGTTATTTATGGGTGTGGTTGGCATGTCATCCCACATCATTTGGACACTACCCACTTAAACAGTGATCAAGAGGGAAGGAGGTTTGTTTATGTCCCATCACAAATTCCTATAATACACATTTTATTATCACAGAGTTTGTGGGGAGTTGCTAAATGAATGGATGAATTGTGTGGAAGTAACTCCCAAAATGACCTGACATGAGTCACTAAGCCAGAATGGTTACTCCAAGCTTATCTCTGCTCTGAGTGTTGCATTAGTATGTGGTGTTGTCCTCATCCAATCCCACAGTGCTCAGAAATGTCTGATTTGTAGTGTGTGTGTGTGTGTGTGTGTGTGTGTGTGTGTGTGTGTGTGTGTGTGTGTGTGTGTGTGTGTGTGTGTGTGTGTGTGTGTGTGTGTGTGTGTGTGTGTGTGTGTGTGTGTGTGTGTGTGTGTGTGTGTGTGTGTATGGGTCATAGTTGTTGCAAATGAGATCACATAACAATCATCCAAAGCTGTATAAACTGTCCTTTTCCTTCCTCTGGCAACATCTGGTTTCCTGCGTGTGTGTGTGTGTTTTTAGAGACATTGTCGTCCTTGGTTTTGCATTGTTAAAGATTTCCTTATCTGCCCTCTCCTTCCCTTTCCTCTGCTTTGTCCCTGTAGATAGATACATGTTGGTTATCTGTTGTACTTGCTGTGTAACTCACTCCAGCACTTGAACTCTCAAACACTTTGTTAAAATGTGTTAACTCATATCCTGGTTAGGATTACATTTGTTCAGATATTATTGTATCAAGAGTAAGAGAAGAATTACAAATGATAAAATACACATATATTTCAACTATCTATCTGTCTCTCCCTTGTGTATTGTCCCATCCCAACATCCTATATATCACAGTAAAGGAGCCAGTTATACCATTTCATTGGGCCTTCGAATGCCTTCAGAAAGAAATATGTTTAAACAGTTTTTTGTGGATACAATCTTGGTTAAGAACTTGGTTACCCTCTCTGGTTATCACACTAGCTACCAGAGGGTGAGGGATTGTAAAAAGGTTTATTTAGAATAAATAATATTGCTGTTGACATTCAACACATTCATTTACATGTTCCCTTTGAATGACTTGCAATGAAGTAACATTGAAACATAGAAAAACAATACTCCCCAACATATTCACCATTTACAGCTCTTGAGGATCACTATTGCATATTACAAAACAATACATATATATTTTTTAGTTTTGTTCCAGAGGAAGCTGTTTAAATTCTCAAAAATAAACTCAAGGAAAGTCACTGCTGATTAGCTTCTGTTAGCATGACCCAGACCAATATCTGACCAAACTGTCTGTGGTGGAGTTGCATTGCGTTGCATCCTGTTTTTAAATGTCTTGTATCTTAATATTCGGTGTTGTGTGTCCTTGCAGAGTGGGTGTTTGTGTCGGCGGTGGCGCTGGGCAGTCTCCTCTTCCTGCTGTTGGTCGGGGTTTGTTGGTGTCAGTGTTGTCCTCACTCCTGCTGCTGCTACGTCAGCTGCTGGTGCTGCCCCGACACGTGCTGCTGCCCAAGACACCGTCAGTATAAACACACACACACACACACACACACACACACACACACACACACTCATATGCTGGTGCAAAAGTGAATTGCAATACAAATATTGGAAAGATGTTTTTATGTGAACGCCATTGTTTGTTTTTGTAGTATATGAGGCAGGTAAGGGTATAAAGACGGGCACCTCCACCCCTCAGATGCCTGCCTACCCTCCATACTTTGTCACTGGTGTCCCGACGATGGTCCCAATCGCACCCCCTTCTCTGGTGGACAAGATGTCCTCTGTCCCCCCTTCGGATGGCAGCGTTCTTACAGCAAGTGAGGGCTTTCTCTTTATTAGCGAGTGAATCTGTGTTTTTACTATTATTACAATGCCTTATTAGTGTTGTCTTTATGGATTTGCTTGGTTTAGATCAATTCACAAGATAAACTTCATATAAAATGGATGCCTTTGTATACAAGTGTTATGAGGAATGTTCCCTCCTGTTCTTATTTTATTGTGAGAATGTTGTAACTTGTGTGTGTACTTATGTGACTGCATATTAACGATTGTACTCTCTAATTATGGCCAGAAACAATTGTAGTAGAATACAAATGTTGAAATAGATAACAAGCACAAGTACTACAGTTGCCCTCAATCCACAACAAACTAGGGATGTAACGATATATCGAATATCGCGATATCGCGGTAAATAAATGTCTCAATACCGTCGTGAGACTGAGAAAATATACCGCGATTTCTTTCTTTTTCTTTTTCTTTTTTTAAATACATTTTTTATTAAAACCTTTATTTAACCAGATGGTCCCATTGAGATCATGGATCTCTTTTTCAAGGGAGACCTGTCCAACATGGCAACAAGTAGGTTACAACATGAACGTAAAACAACAGATAACACAAAAGGACATCGTATTTACAGGGCTACATGTACATACCTAGAGACATAGACAAGTACCAACAGTATATTTATATCTCGCCCTGTCAATAAGCCTCACCTTCTTGGCAACAACGGTATTGTTTTTGAAGTGGTGGAGAGACAATGCACAGTTTTACCCACTGCTGTCACCCATGGCCAAAGCATATCTCTCTGTCCCAGCAACATCAGTACCAAGCAAGAGAGTTGTTTCCACAGCAGGGGATATTGTAAACGCCCAAACATCCCAGCTTCTACCTGGAAATGTGGACATGCTCATATTCCTAAAGTGAGTGAGTGAGTTAGTGAGTTAGAGTTGAGTTACTTGAAAAACTAAAGTGAAACTTGATTTATTCTATTGCAGGGTCTGATTATTATATTGTTGACACTTTAAAATACTACTATCCTACTAAAATGCTGCACAAATCAGATGTATTATTTAATAAAGAAAAAAAAGATTTCCTTTATTTTTCAATATCGCAATAAATATCGTACCGTGGTTTTTGGTATCGTTACATCCCTACAACAAACACATGCAAAGACAGTTTCTCCATGCTGATGGTGTGTATCTGTAGTTCCGATGCATGCTGTCGGGTTTCCCTACCGCGGGCCTTCACCTCAGGATCAGGAATCTCTCAGGGTGCTTCAGTATGTAGAGAAACAACTGGCTCACTTCCACCCTGCCAGGTCCATCAGCCCCCAGTGTAAGCTCCATAAAGCCGTCTGTGGATTTTCTCTCTGACCATGTGGACTGCATCTTCTTTAGCATGGCGAGGCACTCAATAGAAAATGCATGCTACACTATCTCTACTGTCAGTATTGTGTTTTTTTTAAAAAGCTTGCTTTGGCATGCCTCTCTGCACAAGCACTTGCTTATTCAATTTCCTGTAGTTCAGATATGTATATTTGCTTGCTTGCATGCCTACTCACCTGAAGAATGTTTAAACAACCCTTTCCAACAGGTAGTGCAATCGCTTGCAGATCTCAAATCTGTCTTTCTTTTATTGCAATATCTTATGATTGCCTTGCTTCCCTTAAAAAGTAATTTTATGTTTAATACTATTACATATAATCCATTTATATGTTTGTTTACTTTGACCTGACCAGCCTGTGGCCTGTCTGAGCTGAGCTCCCTCCACGAGGGAGACAGCAGCTTCCGCCAAACATACCGGAACGTCCAGAAGAAAGCTCTCCCCGCCATCCCGGACCACGACCCTCAGCCTGAGCCCCAGCACTACCGTGACAACCGCAGCCCAGAGCCGCAGCGTTACCGTGACAACCCCTCCTCACCCCAACGACATCGTGATGACCCCGACGCAGAGCCCCGAGGCGGCCAGGAAGAGTCTCTCCCCCCGCGGCGGTACAGTGACGACCCCCCCCCCTCACAATCACGCAGGCCCGGCCGACATCAACGGCAACAGGATCATAGCGAGGGAGACCACCACAACAGGTACAGATATGTGTAGACACATGTCGGTTACTTCAGAAGCAAGGCTTATTTGTTTTAACAAGACACTGCTTTGTTAGCTATTTGTGTCAGAGCAGAATGATGGTGGCCTAGACAGGAGAGAAAGATGTTAGACTTGTAGAGTCAGTTTTTATTGGACTTTGATGGTGATTATTTTAAATGAAGTGTTTGTCCTGCCAAAAATCAACAATCAGTGACTCCGTTATTTGAATACATGGCATTCTCCAGGGGAAACTGAGCTGTGAAAATCAAGCTAATTTGATCCTTTAACGGATTACAGAAAATGTGTTCCTGTATACAGAACATGGCGTTTAAGCCTTGAGGGTTTCTGTTTAAAGCCAACTGTAACCTATTTACTTAAGCAGTGTAAAACAGATTATTTATTTATATACACAATATTTAAAAGCTTGCTGACCTTCTCTTTATCTTTTTTCCCATGTCACCTCTCTCACCCTGTCGGCCTCTTGTTGTTTTTTGCAGGTGGAACCCACGTTCAGAGCATCTACACAGAAAGTCGTACCGTAGTGCGGGACGGACCGGCTCTCTGGATGAGCTGGAGGAGTTTGCTGCAGGTTACAAGCACAAAGAAGGGAGGGGGGAACAGAAAAGGGAAGACAGCCGAAGAGACTATGAGATGGAGCTTCAGGAGTTCAGTCGATATCCTTCCAATCGTAACGGTCCACCGCAGCATTATCGCAATGAAGAAAATGAGTTTGGAGACAACAGTGATCCTGAAGAGAACCACAGACGAAACATAAGCCCACTCCAGTCGCCCAAGGAGAGGAGGGGCACCTGGGACAGCGAGCGTCCTGCCCCACCTCCTCCCAGAGTCAGTCCTCCATCTACCTCTTCTCAAGAGAAGGACTACGATAGCACGTTGCTGAACAGCCTGCTGGACCGTAAGGCTCAGCTGCGAGGGGTCAGCCAGGGGAAGGGTGGGGCCCGGGGGGGAGGAGGATTCAGACACACCCTCCAAAGGTAGCTCGAAAAAGAGCAGCGGGGACTCCAGTCGACACTGCAGCCGCTCGCCCAGTAACAGGCCTGAGGCAGATTCACTGTCTCCTTGCTCAGACACAGAGAGAAGCAGGACTGAGAGGCCGTCCCCGCGCCCCCCGCCATTGAACCCTCGCCCCTCTCAGTCTCCGGCTAACTCGCTGCCGGGCCACAGAGAGGAGCCCAGAGACAAGACCCGGAAAACGGTGTGTTACATAAAGCCTTCTATTATGAGTGTGAGGGGGGGTAGGCTAGCATCTTTTCTGGTTATTGGAAACTATTATTTCTAGGTGTGTTATTGATGAAAATGTTAACACTAGGCTAACAGAAAAGTGTTTAACACTCAATGTTGTATTTCCAAAACCTGCTTTCTGTTCGGAGGAAAGAGGGGTTACATTTTAGTACCTGTACAATACAGCCAGGTGGCAAAAGGTCACAGCATTGGGGATAGAACTCTCTGATGGTTTAAGAACAATACAAAGAAGACATTATATATGTAAAGTAAGTGTTGTTGTTGTTGTTGTACCTTTGACAGGTCAGGTTCAGATGCTACCACAGTGAAAACTAGGTAGAATACTCTGTTCTGTATCCCACTACTTTCCATAACAATCATAACTGGTTGTCTCCATGCTGACAAACCTGGGTCAAAATGATGTTCAATGTCAAATACACTGTGTACAAAATATATAATGGCTTTAAGGGGCCACAACCAAATCTTTCCACGATTACAAAAACAGTTGAATTGAAGTTTGTCCCAGGTTCACCATAATAACGCTGTTTGGCTAATGTTTACTTTTTTTACGCTGAAATCTAATCGGAGAGGGGTGTAGTACGGCTTTGGGTGAGCTACCAGCGGAGGCCAATCCTCCTGCGACCAAAGCGTTTGGGATAAATATACTTTTTGCATCACAGTTTGGTGAGAGAGTAGCCAATCAGCAAACTGATGACCTTTGTTGCATGCAAAACACATGAAAATGCCTCCCAGCCGCAACAAATAAATACATTTGGTGGCTCGCCGCATATCACCGCTCCCCGATAGACATTTTGCAATTACTCATTCCATTGAAAATGTCATGTTCATATTTAGTTGTGAACTCTCTGCTCTTGTGTTAATCTCTGTCTCTGTCCTCAGCAGGGCACTCTCCTCAGCCGGGACTCCCTCATCGTCTGACGGACTGAGAGCCACACAAGCTGAATGCTCAGCAGAGACTCTACGGGAGCCGCGTGTCAGCTGATGGGAGACAGAAAGGATTTGGATTGCATAAAAAATGCAAATGACAGTGAGGGAAAGCTGGATCAGCACTGGTAAATGCACAAATGGACAACAGACACACTTTTACCATGGAGACGGTCACTGGGGTTTCTGCCTGTGACGTCGCTGAATGATGAAGTCATCCCCGTTCAGTTTGTGTCACCGGCTGCCTCATATACATCTCAGCTGAGCTAACATTGTACACATGCAGGCCGGGGGTATGACCTGGACTGTCCGTCCCTGCAGGACGCTGTTGGTCTCCTGCCGTCCCTTTAGAGAAGACTTGCTTTACGCTCCTACACAATGACTGCATTCATTTCCACTTGATGAGCTATCGCCTTTAAATAAGCCCAGTTGTAGAAAAAGGGCTTATGACAACAGCATTATTGTAAAGGACATACTGCAGCTTCAGCTGAGTGACAACACACACTCTGTCATTCACTAACATGTTCAGGAACTACAGCATCTAACTCAATGTATTTTAATGTTATGTTAACTAAAAGTGGAAGTTGTAACTAATATTGCCAAAGGCTTATATCCTGTGTATCTACAGAGTGGCTCCGGAGACTAATGTAAAAACCTCAAAGAAGCGTTTGAGTTTGTTCTATTGATGCTAAAGACCTTATGGGAGTTGCTAAGCAACAAACAGCAGACAGACACAGTTAGCATCTACCTGGTGAACACAGTGGAGAACTTATCAGCTAAAGAGCCAGGTATTTCTCAGAGTTAAAAGAGAGTGAATATTGAACTTAAATTGATGAGCTGGACACAAATACTAGACCAAATATCGTATCATGTTGCTCTGTGTCTGCTGGATGTGTACATAGCAAATCAACACTAAAGAGTTTGCCATAACTACTTCATAATTGGATGATATGCCAACGTACAGCTTCATTTATGGCCCCCATGTGGCCAAAATATTAATAATGTTCCCTTTATTTAACTAATTTTGTCATTCACAGGGTTTCCCTCAGATTCTTAGAAACTCTTATAATGCATTTAATTCATTCTGCAACATAAGGCTTTAATTGGTGGTAAAATGCCCAACATTGCAATTTGAAATGTAAAAATACTTACTGAATGCCTTTCACGTTAACCTCTAGGTATTGTAGACTAGTGCTGTGATATGGTCAATGTAATTTGAAAATAATAATGTTTGTTTAAACTTTCCAGTGCGACTGTGTACATGTGCCGCGGCTTGATAAGTGTAATTCAGCCTTTTCTCATCAACAGACACACTCACAAGCATGCATGTACAACACACACAGTAGCACACTGATTTTGACTCATGTTGTTCTAACATTACACCAAACAGTATTTCTTTATTTCTGCCTCTGTGTCTAAAACAGGTGTTTACGTTTTCTTCCATCGTGTTTTCTACTGTCTGGTACTGACGTGCGTGTGTGAGTGTGTGTGTTTGTGCGTGTGTGTGTGTGTGTGTGTGTGTGTGTGTGTGTGTGTGTGTGTGATGACTCTTTACTTTTCTGTAAAGGAGACAATGTGTAATTGAGTATGACTCATGTCTTTGTTCATTGTTGAAATCGCAGACTGCCTGTCTTTTTCACAATGGTTTTGTCTTCCACATAAACAATATGTTATGAAACTTTTGTGTATTAAGTCATTTTGTATTGGCATAACAAAAACTTAAAAACAATTGTTTATCTCGGTAAATAGGTTGAGCAGAAATAATGAAGAACAACCATTTATTGTACTTCTTTAGTATTTCTGATAATAGTTGCTTTGTAGTTATTATGAACTAACATAAATACATTACTTCAAATGTAAATTCCTAACAATATATAACATAAAATCTGCCTTATTTTAATCAACAAAAAACAGAAATCAACTTTTCTCGAGCTACGAATGTAATGGGGTTTTAAATTAAGGTTTTATAAAGAAACATTTGAAATTCAAATGAATTAAATTGGTGATGACATTTTTTTACTGGACATCTTAATTTTCTAATAATACTAATCGACTTCTACCTGATATTAACTGAAGAGCAGGACTACTTTTAATTTAGTGCTTTTATTTAGTTGTAGAAAATGTTTCTTCTGCACAAAAAGATATTTCCATGACACGCACAGAAACAGACTTTTGGTTTTGTGTTTGTCCTGTGAGAGAGAGACGTGGGTTTGATGATGTATGTTTGTGATGGGAGAGATTGGTTAAGACGGCAACCACTCACAGCTGGAGAGTATGTCAGGAATGTTGTTGAGAAACTTCCTCCTTTACAGAGACATTTGCAGGAAAATGACATCACCATTCACCGCGCAGTAGCAGGATTGTTTTTATATGTGCTCCGCTTGCTGGTTTAAGTTAGACCGGAATGTTGCATACCAACCAGAATTTAGCAAAACCTTTGAAATAAAACATGATGGCATTTGGTTGGCTGCTTTTAATAAATAACACCTATGATGTTACTTATGTACGCTCATTAAGTCATAAACATATATGCATAGAAAAATGCTCAGGATTTGAAAACAACTTAAATAGAGTGGAATCGTACTCTGATGTTTTAATGTGATATAAGTTGCAATACCAAACCATAGAAATATGCAGACACAAGTACAAGAGTAATTTATCATGCAGAATTGTATGTGTATATATATATATATACATATTGTACTTTGTTCATTGTTATAACTTGACAGTCCTTTTCATTTTGAAATGTACGTTCATAGAGTTGATATGGCTTCAGGCAGATATATATATAGTTTCAAATGAGCTGGCATACTGATAGGCACATTTAATGCAACATCCTGTTTTCAGTGTAGGTGAATCAATCATACGTTTCCATCTCTACCATACTGAATTAATATAATGCATAACAACGGTGCAATGGTGTTTTCACATTAAGGCCACAGCGGAAAGGGGATCTTTGGCAGGAGATTTTCTGAAGGCCTGCAGGTGCACGCACTGTGGGTGTGCTTACAGGGAAAACACTTTGTTAAAATGAAGGACTTGGAAAGCACTTCAGACACACAGAGGTCCCATTCATATGCAGATGTGGCCTCAGATGTCTATGAAGGAGGAAACGTTCTATCTCCAGGAAATGAAAAGCTTTGTTTCCTAGTTTAAACTCTAGAGATTCCAACAGTCAAACAGAAAACACTCAGTAACAAATGTCACTCACATAAAAACAAGTTTAGGCTGACCTCTAGTGGTTTTTGTTAAGAGTTACATCTAAGTGTTAAACGAAAGTACAGCATCTGTGGTGTCAAATAGTAACTAAGGAACATAATCAAAACGTTTTTTCTTCTTATGAAATAATATCACCACATTTCCCACCACGTTTTTGTGCTCATATTTGTCATGTTAGGTTAGGGTTAACTTTAAGTGCAAGTCATGTCATTTTCACAATAATAATTTCATAGAACTTAACTAAGGTTAAAAGTGAATGAATCCTAATTTATGATGATATCTTTGTGTCTTGTTTGATGTAAAGTGCATGTCCATTGGTCAATATGACATGCCATGAATCAGCTTTGGGAATTAAGATGCTCTTAGGATGAAGGGCATCTCCAATGTGTTTTTATTATGCACCTGTAGACGAATGAAGTATAAATAAAGAGACACACGTGGCTTTACAAATAGCTATAAGAAGGATACACTGCTGTGTTGTTTTTTTAAGGGGGGGGGGGGGACTTCGGTGCATGTGTTTACGTCACAGGATGAATCCACCTGTTTCGGGGTGTGGCCAGAGGTGACTGCAGGCTCAGGTATTAACCGCAAAAACACACTGATCAGGACGATACTAAGCAGCTGTGTGTAACGCTTCGATTAGATTATAGGTCTATTTTTTGTTTTTTGATCTCTTCTTCTATTGATTTATTTATTTTTCATCCGAGGTGTTTTATTTCCAACTTTCTTCACAGTGTTCTTGTGTCACCATGCGGAGATTAGCGGCCGCGGTCCTCCTGCTGTCGCTTCTCAAAGGTAATTGTCATTAATGAAAAGTTAGCCTCGTGCTCTCGGCTGAACCTGCTAATGAATTGGATGTTTGTCAAAATATAAAATTAAACTTACTAAACTACCTGTCGCATCATTTTGTTTGTCATAAAGACAATCGGCCTGAGTGGGTGACTCTAACGAAGGTCTATTTTGGGGATAGAGAAAGCCCTATTGTGCTCATTTTATATTTCATATATGTTTTTTTTATTTGGATATATACGTTTATGAACTGTAACCTAGATGATTTTCCAGCTAATGTTCTGAGACCTGTCCACATTTAGGGTCAGATGAACCTAACATTCCAGCTCCTTAATGTTTGGCTGGTAGTTTCACAGTAAGCCATTTCCTGTGCCTTTGTTCGTGTCACCTGTTTTTCTGGTTCTGCCACTGTGTAAAAAAACACCTCAGTAGATAGAAACCCTCTTAAACATTGTTTCTGTCTGACCACACAATTTCCTACTTTTGGCAACTCTAGCCTACTGTAGCCTCATAATGTCCAGCTTATTTTATAGAGATAGCTTTATACATTCTTTCACAAATACACAAACTACTGTGCGTAATCATCTGTTGTGTGTGTCTCCCTGCAGTTTCGGTGTGTATTCAGGTGAACGTTCCTGAGCAGGACCGCAGCACAACCCTGTTTGCCTCAGTGACCCTTCGCTGTGATTACTCCACCTCTGCTAACCTCCAGGATGTGCTGGTCACCTGGAGGTTCAAGTCCTTCTGCAAGGACCCTGTGCTGGAGTACTACTCCACAGGTAACACAACCTGTACTCCATGTACAACACACGTCTCAGAGGCAGGGGCGCCGCCGGCAGGGATTTTAGGCCCCATGAAAAGATAATCACATTGTAAAACATTTTTTTCTTAATGTTCTAAAATAGTTTGGGCCCCTGTCAGTCACGGGCCCTTGGAATCGTCCTAACTTTTCACCCCCTTACGGCGCCCCTGCTCAGAGGGTACACTATTCTCACTGAGCTTCTGAAAGGAAACAGAGCCCTCATGTTTATATAAATAGTCTTATATTCTCTCTGAATATTCATCAATCCTACAGTGAAAAACCTCATCAATATGGTATTTATTTCAGTTAATATGAATTAAAGTAGTGTTGAAGGCTGCAACTATCCCATTATAGCAAATTGTCATGTGTGCATTTATTTGCACTGCTCTGCACATTTGTACTATTTATTTAATAGTTGTCAATCATGTACTTTTTTTTACATATGTTTATATATTTCAAATCTATGTCTTACTTTTTACTCTAATCTATTAGAGCAATCTTAATGCGTAGGCCATGCTGAACTGCACTACACGTCATGGTCGTACGACAAATACTTTTTTTTTAATACAGCACCTTTCAAACAATGTAATAAAAGTGCTTCACTGGGTTGACTCTGGAACAATACCATTTCAGGATAGCAATGGGAAAAAAAACAGACAATTACAATAGTAAAACATGACAATAAAATACCCTAAAGTGATTAAAAAATAATTAAAAGCAATAACAGATAAGACATGTTGGAAATTAAAGGATGGGCTCACATTGATAATACATATTTATGTTAAAAAACACATAAAATCCTTGACTTGACATGTGGGGACTTTTTTTGTTAAAGACTTACTCTCTGGGCCCCATGGATGTCTTTGCTACTAACTCATCCATCCAGTATTTGTAGAGATTGTTTTAATGTAAACTTTGCTTCTTGTTTTGCAGCGTACCAAGCCGCACTACAGTTAGGACAGGATCCTGCAAATGACTGTCCTGACCGCCAGCGGACAGTCCGCACAGTGATACAGAAGAAAGGCAGCAATGAACCCACGCTGGGACCCGAATATCGGGAACGCAGGATCACCGTCCAAAACAGTGAGTTTATTCAAACACTATCGGCACCAGGCTCACCCTATTTGTGAGGGCGATTAAAATAAAACTATCAGTTTTAACTGCTCTCGCCTTCGTACTGTGGGTGACAGGGGGTTCAGTGTTGCAGCCCCCACCCTCTGGAATGCACTTCCTCCTGAGATCCGGAACACTGCCTCACTGGACATCTTGAAGTCCTCACTAAAAACCCACCTGTTCACCATGGCCTTCGGACCCTAGTCCTTTCCTGGTCCCCTGGCTTCCTTTATTTTATTTTATTTGTTTTCTTGTTTGTTCGCTCCTCACTGTCTGTTTTGTTTTGTCTGTCCACCATGTACAGCGACCTTGGGTCCCTTGAAAGGCGCTTTATAAATTCCATTTATTATTATTATTATTATTATTATTATTATTATTATCAGTGTCTTAATAACTATTTGAATTAACTTATCAGATTTTTGGGTTTTATAGTTTTCCTAAGAGAAATCACAAACTATATGTTCGGTGAAGTGATGACAGGCCATGTTAACTATTTGTTTCAAAGTTGCTGACCATTGTTTGATGTGTGTCGCTGTGTGTGTTTTTGTACAGAGGCAGACTTGGTGATCACTGAGGTGATGTGGTGGGACAACGGTGTGTACTATTGCTCTGTCGACGCCTCGGGAGACACTTCAGGAGACTCTGACAAAGAAATCAAACTCATTGTTTACCGTAAGAAACGGAAAGAAACATTTTTGTCAAAGATATACTCACATATTTTATTGTAGCCCCAAATGGTGAATTTCCATAGCGTTTACTCTTGATTTTTTTGAAACCTAAATGTTTCCAATAGGAACTAGAACAAAATCATGGACATATCTATTAACAAGACACGCCTCTTTCTCTCCTGTCTCAGACTGGTTGACAGTGTTGCTCATCGTCCTCGGAGCCCTCCTCCTCATCATCCTCTTCTGTATCTGCTGCTGCCAGTGCTGCCCTCAGAGGTGCTGCTGCTATATCCGCTGTCCCTGCTGCCCGGAGCAATGCTGCTGTCCTGAAAAAGGTAGAAAGCAGAGCTCCATTTAGAAAACTGTCCTCATTGGTGCCCTGAGGATGCTCAACACATGAGTTTTTAAGTCACAACTTGTTGTCAGAAATACATGGAAAAATAATTGTTAATTTTAAGAAATATTGGAAAATATAAGTTAAAATGAAAATATTGTAAAATGTTTGAAACGTGTAAAAAAATAACATGAGTAAATGGTTGAAAAATATAACAAAAAAATAAAAAAATAATATAACCAAATTGAAACGAATAATATGAGAAGACTTGGAAAAATAGGTAAAAACAAAAGGGAAATTGTCAAATTAAAATGTTTGAGTGAGTCTGAAAAAAGATCCAAAAATAAATATATGTAAAATGTCACAAGAACTTCCCAAAAATATTAAATAAAATGCCCAAAAATACAGTTTGATGGACTGTATATACAATGTTCAATGTATGTCCCTAATCAGTTTATGTCCAATTATCTAAAGAAGGTATCCACTCATGGTTAGGAGAAATGGTCATAAACTCTGCAGTGTACAGCCCAAATAGGTGAGAGTATCGTTTTAAAAGAGATTTGGAAGAAACCCAGACCTTTCTTAAACGTATTCCTGCAACTGGGATTTTATACCGCTCTGGTCTAAACCAAAATCAGTATCATCACTCGGAAAGCTTTGTATGAGCTTTGGAAATCAGCATCAGTGGCAAAAGTCGGTGTACTTAGTGAACATCTGCCTGTATTGATGAATATTAAAGCATGTGCTCTTGTTTCAGCGGTGATGCAACATCGTATGATGAAGGACGCTCAGAGGGCCATGACTCCCTGGATGGGGGGGCAGCCGTTATATGGACAGATGAGTAATGGCTCCCAGATGAACCCACTGCTCTATGCAGGTACACACACACACACACACACACACAACACACGCGCTACGCAACTAATCCTTATTAATATTCTAGATATATATTCATTCATACATGTCTCCAAATAAAATAAATTGTAAATGTTTTCTTCCCTCTAGGATCTGTTTCAGGGAAGAGCATCCCGATGAAGTCCATGCCCCTCCCCCCTCCCCATTCTTCAGCCTACAGCATGCCCCCTCCCAGTGCTCATGGCACGCACACCCCTAATCACATGCTGGATTACCTGGAGGGCCAAGTGAGGGGGATAGACATGGCCAGCCCTCTGATGCAGGTAACCGCTCTTGTTCTCAAATGGGTTGATGTTAACAGAGGAGCATCGGATTATTTTGTCAACTCTTTATATTTAATGACTGTTTTCAAATGCCATTTTCTTAATGTCTTTCATTTTTTTTAAAGCACCTTGAATTGCAAGGTATTGAAAGTTGCTATATAAATAAATGTACCTTGCCTAAAACAGTAATGGCTACACTTCCCGTTTACTTTAGTCTTTATTCTAGTATTAAACGTTTCCTTTCATGGTTAATTGCAATTAACTACTGATGAAAGAAAGCAGTTAATGCTGATTGTGTTGTCACCTTTTTGAAAGCTGCTTGAAATTGGGCAAGTGTCTGAGTAATCTTTCCTTAATTTGGACTTGAAGGTGTTACAAATGTAGAACTCTACTCTGTGCCACTGTGTTTGTGCCACTAGTTTTTTAATCAGAACTTAATTTTGCTTCTCTGTTTCTCTTTCTTTCCATCAGTCCCAGCCTCCTCCACAGCACATGCCCCCACCTCACATGATGCAACAGATGCCCCCACCTCACATGATGCAGCAGATGCCCCCACCTCACATGATGCAGCAGATGCCCCCACCTCACATGCAGCAGATGCCTCCTCCCCAGCACATGTCCCAGCACGTCCCATTTTCCCCTGGCCCTCCCAGCATGATCTCTGCTCTGGATGATGGCCCAACAGAGCGCCGTGTCATCACACTTCCACCAATAAGAGAGCAGCCACCAGCTAGAACTGCACCCCCTGCACCAAGGACTCGGCCCCCCAGCTCCAGCGAGAGCAGCCGCAGCGGCTTCGGCCGTCGTGATGAGCGAGGACCGGTGGGCAGGCGTAACGTCTCCCCCGCCCCATCCAGAGGGATTCACAGGAGCTACAGCGAGGAGTCCCTAGACGGGAACAGGCACAGCGGTCCAAAAGGGGGCATGGTGCCCCGCTCCCGCTCCAGGGACGACCTGTTTGACAACAGGTCCAGAGGAAAGCACTCTCCTCCAGCATCACGGCACTCCAGAAGAGGGTCCTGGAGCTCGGATGATGAGGGCAGCAGCAGGAGAGGAGGAGGGAGGAGAGGAGGTGGAGGCTGGGTTGACCAACCTCCAACCTACAGCGAGTACGAACCTGGAAAGAAACCAGGAGCACGGAGGAATGACCACTACCCTAGACACACAATGCTTTAGTTGTAGACGCACACCAACGCACTTACGTCAAGACAAGCGCACACACCTTGAAACACGTGATTATATAAAACAAGTGATGCGGGTGAAGTGAATCCAAAGTTAGTATGTCTCTCTCAGGGCAAGAGTTCTCGCAGTGGCACATCTGAAAGCTGCAGCTGTGAAAAGCCCTGTGACCTCTGCTCCAGAGAACATGCACTCCTCCCTAAAACCTGGAGCCTTGTTCTTTGGCTACTGGTAAACTTTGTAATGCCAATATTTTAATGTTTTAAAATTATTCATGAACCAACTCAACCAAAGTTGGCAGAAGGAATTATATAATGTGAGTATTCCTCAGGTGTGCAGGAGGTAAAGCAAATGTAAGATGTAGGAAGAAAACCTAAATGATACCCATATGATTGGTTTGCGTTTTTAGATATTGATGTAAGAAAACTGCAAAGGTCTTCTAATAGAGCTATTTTGGGGATAATATTTCCCTCTGCTGGTTCATTGTTTTATTAAGATTTGAAATAATGCCTCCTGTTTGATAGTTTCATTTGGCTTTTAATGTTTTTCTCTCGTAACCTTATTTGTTTGGCAGTCATACAGTTGATGCTTATGTTTTAATGACACCATGAAGCATTAAGTGGAGAATAAATTTCTCGAACGGCCAGTATATTAAGACATATTACAAGTTTAATGTTTGTAAATAGTAATTTTTTACATCACTTGGATTTCTTGAAGTGTATTTGTTATGCTAATGTTTTGAAGGAAAAGGTGGATGCAGTTAGACTATGCTCAGATAATAATTGTGATTTTTAATACTTTTGTACATATGACGAATTAAGTATTTACACTTTCTTATGAATAACTGTAAACACTTTGTAAATAAGTAATGTACATGTTGACAGAAAGTTATGTCAACAATGTTACAGGCACAAAAAGTGTATATTTTCTTTTTAAATTAAGCACAATAGGAACATGTGACACAGTATTTGTTGGTATACAGTTTGGGAAATGTAACTAGTTTATTTTCTACCTTTTGCTTTAAACATGATCCATCAGAGATACAACAGAAATATGTTAATCATGGAATTACAATGGTTGAATCTCCCATTTATGTTTTTAAGGTTTTTTAATTTCACTTAAGTTTTTTACACTGTACAGTCAGTTTCTGTTATCAATATTGAAAATAAACTGTTTACCCTCTGCGTAAAACAAGACTGTCTATTTTTCTAATTCACATTTGAACTTGTATTTGTAGATGCATGACAAATGTTACATTATAGAAAATATTAACAATGCATAATAAAGAAAAAAAGGTATCGTTGTATATTCTGAGGCACTAAGGCAATTTGAAATCAAATATTTTGTATGCTATGTATTTAAGAAAGTGAAGTCTATATTTGTATACCACAACCGTGTATGTTTTGCAGAGTGTTATTTTTAGATGTTGTATTTAAAAGATCTTCCAAAAGTCTACTTTAGTTCTCTAGTGAAATAATTACATTGGTCAGGTGGTTTGATTAGAAATCTTCTAGATTATACAAGTTATTATTTAATTGTATTGCACTGGATTAGTTTCAGGTGGATGTATCCAAACAGGAAACTGAGTGTATACTGTGTTTCGAAACAAAATGTGTTTCTCTTCTTATAAAGTTATATGTTTTGCCCTCATATGTGGAAACAGTAATAAGAAGTAAAAGTAGAAGTGACAGGGTGTAGGAATACTCTGTTACCAGTCAAATGCCTGCAATCAACAAGTATCGGCATCATAATAAACTTAAAATACCAAAAGTTAAAGTACTCATGATGCAAATTGGTCTATTTTGGAATAATATATATTTTATGTTTTGAATGTAATTATTGATGCATTAAAGTGTTATCAAAGCTGGTAAAGGTGCAACTAGTATTAATAACTTTGTATACTGCAGGGTAGATTGTGAATTTACTCCAGGTGTAGTTACATAACTAAAGTTTTATTTAAGTGTTGATTACATTTCACATCTTTAATCAAAATCTGCAAAGCAATTTAATATATCAAATTACTTTAGTGGGGTAGAAGAAGTACAAAGTAGCAAAACAAATGAAATGCATAAGGAAAGTACAAGTACCTCAGATTGAGTAAATCTACTTAATTATTTCACACCACTGTTTGCAATATATGTATTTACTATATGAAAATGCACCACTTATAACAGGCCATTGAATTGCCTTACACTGAAAAGCATAGGCCTACTGTGCATATAAAAATAACTATTTTATAAACATTATAATGTAAATGTGTATACTGCAATACTTCGGTAAAAGTACACTGTTCTTTTGTTAGTTAGAAATATGCTGGCCATAACTCAAAACATTGTTATTTATAATTAAAACAACCATTAATACAAGTTATAATCGGCACTGACTCCAGACCAGCCGTGTGTTTTGTCAAACTGCGACTGTGCAGTGAAGTCGCTTGTCGATGACGTCGCAAAGAGAGGAGGTGCGGGTTTGCCACGTCGGTCTCTGTGCAACGCATTTACACTGTTGCTCCTGAAGCCCGGGGATAACTTTTGAAGCGGTTTATGTGTTGAACCCGGAGAGAAAGCGACCCTCCAGCATCGCCAGTACCGAGGTAGCCCGTCGCCCCAGCAGTGCAGCCCGGGATATTGAAGCTGCAAGGCGGATAAAATGCTCGGTGCTGTCTGGACTCGTCAGGCTGGGAGCCGCACGACTGACTGATGCATCCTCGCTCACTTCACCCCCCCGTGTGTTGTGTGAGTAACAGTGGCTTCACGGACATGTTGTCTTACTATTTTGGCTATAAAAGCTGAAATCTAACAGCTAGATACAAGCACACAATCTTTATATTAAAGTGCGTTTACAAGTTTCCGCTGTGTGCAAAATGACAACGCTGCTGCCTGATGTCATGATTCAGACAGGCAGCCTTAGTGCATGTCTTAGCAAGTCTCTGCAAAAAAAGAAAAACGCTTCCTAACAAAGTGTTCCCAAAACAAAGTCAACACTTTCAGCTCAACAAAGCTTTACTTTGAAACACTTTTTACCCACCTTATAGTGTTTGCTTTATAACAGTGGTTGAAGAAGTCGTGTTTAGATCCTTAGTAAAAGTAATATAGTAGACCAATACCACATTATGAAAATACTCAACAAGAAGTAAAGGTCCTGCATATAAAACCTTAAATAAGAGCATGAATACATAACATGTACTTTAAAGTATGAAAGGTATTTGCTCAGCAGTAAAACATGAATGTGCATGTGTCATTTGACTGCTGTATTATGTTTAAGGTTGTGCCAATTGTAATTCCTTTATATGCTGTTGGTTTAACTTATGGCTATGCATCATACACTACAATATCATTATTTGATTGTGCCATTGCTGTCTTGTGAGAACCACATATATATAAGAAGATACACAGCCCTGTTTGTTCAGTATAAGAAGTAGGAGCATTTTCGTAACTCATAAGGGAAAGCTTTATCATTAAGTTAGCAGCAGTGGTGTAAAGTAACTAAGTACATTTACTCAAGTACTGTACCATTTTTAGGTACTTGTACTTTACTTGAGTATTTCCATTTCCAATCGGATTAATAATGTGAAATATAATCAACTCTTAAATCAGACTTTAGTTGCACCTGGAGTAAATTCACAATCCTCCCTTCAGTATACAGAGTTATTCAAACTAGCTGCACCTTTACCAGCTTTGATAATACTTAATGCATCAATAATTATAATCAAAACATATAATATATATTATTCTGAAATGGACCAATCTGCAGAATGAGTACTTTACTTTTGGTACTTGAAGTATATTTGATGCTAATACTTTTGTACTTTTACTTGAGTAACATTTTGAATGCAGGACTTTTACTATTCCTACACTCTGGTACTTCTACTTTTACTCAAGTACACGATCTGAGTACTGTTTCCACCTCTGGTAAACAACAATTATTCACCATCAACACATCTGGTAATGCCTCATATTCACTGGACAGGAAGGGTAAGATCATTTGCAATCTGTAAAGTTACTAAAGCTGTCAGACAAAATTCTCAATGAAAAAGAATAATATTTGCATCTAAAATGTAAATCTAAAGTAAAACATAACAGAATATGGAAATGTTTTACAATGAGCCTACCTCCAAGTTTTTTTAAATGCCTTGAATTGAAGGGGAAAACTAGTGCTACACTTCCACATCCTTACAAAATACCCTCCTGCAATCTCTCCATGTAAGTGTATTTCTCTAGTTCACAGTTCCTGTTTTCACTTTTGAATTTCAACTGTAATTTAGGTCCCCAGTGGCCTTGTGTGAGTGTTGACGGCTGTTTCCTGTTGAACAATTAGCTTTAATATTGTTTTTAATTGGAGCTTGAACACAGTGGCCACAGAGCATTTGTAAGATCATCTCCATCTTGTTTCATATGATGCTAAAGGAAATGTTGAAGCACTCTGGGGATGATGTTATCTGGCTGAGGTTGAGGTTTTGTTGTAGGAGCCTAACACTTGCTGAGCAGTGAGGTTGAGAGAAATGATACAGTATTTTATGTAGTAAAGTTACAGCTACACTAACTTAGATAGGACTTCAGAATTACTTTCATTATAGATCGATTTAAAGCTTTATTCTTTATAAATCAATAGTTGATTTGTGTCAGAGAATAGTGAAAAGAATGACCATCATAATCTGATTCACAGAACATTTTCATAATTTGAATCCAATAGACATCTTCAAATTGCTTCTTTATCCATAGAAGTGTAAAATCCCCAAATATTCAGTTAACTATCAAATTATATAAAGAAGAGGAGCATATCCTCACACTTAAGAGCCCAGAGGCCCGTACGACGAAGCTGGATTTTCCTAACCTGGATATGTTTGAGTTAGCCGGTTGGCCTAATCCAAAACAGTCGCTAAACTGTACTACGACGCTGGTTATCAAGTGGATCGCTCAAGCCAGCCGTGTCCTATCTAGTTAGGTGCGCGTTCACATGAAAGGGGTGGTATCACAAACATGGAGAAGCATACTGACAGCGCAGTGTCATACTTCCTGAATGAAAAGTCAACTATATAATT
Source organism: Gobionotothen gibberifrons (assembly GCA_943591055.1). NCBI lineage: Eukaryota > Metazoa > Chordata > Actinopteri > Perciformes > Nototheniidae > Gobionotothen > Gobionotothen gibberifrons. The sequence continues at coordinate 43,381 of CALSBZ010046690.1, read as the reverse complement.
AGACAAATATGAAGACGTTAAACTTTACACATCCATGACTCAAACACTTTATCCAGGATAAAAGCCACATAGCTGCACCTGCAAGGTGAATACAGCTGGTACAAGAAAACGTGTTTGAATGCGTACATTAACAGGTTTATGATATGCCCCGTCTAAGACACAATCTGACTTTAATTACATTTGACTCGAGTGTTTCGTCAACTTAATGTGTTGCTTAAAATAATACTTCTGCATACAGTATGTGACACTGTAAGTGTTGCACGGCCAGATACGGCTCAGCTGACTCAGATAAGGAAATATATGATACATTATGATGTGATATGCCGTGGACTGTACTGTTACTTTGATCCGGTTACTTATGTTGTGGCAGATATTTAAGTAAGCTTTCTTAACGCTAATGTTATAATAGTCAGATTGCTCTGAAGATGGGAGGTGATATTCTATTCATTTTCACGTTCACACAGTCTGTGATTTTTGCCGGCCGTCTTTCCTGCAACGGCAGTTTTTCTGTATTTCCTTTCTCCTGTAATGTGACTTGATCGCTTTAAACTCCGCACACGGAGCTCTGATTGGTCAGCAGGCAGTGCTTTCACTGAGTTGATCTCTTAGCCTGCAACCTAACCTGCTCCGGGGCAGGTTAGCCGCTAAGCATAAGTTACCATGGAGATCTAGCCTGCTAAAAAGAGAACCAGCTTCGTAGGACCGGAAAGCCGGAGTTTTCCCTGAAGTTAGCCGGCTAAGCGAAAATCCAGCTTCGTAGTACAGGCCTCAGGACTAGAACATGTGTTGGCATTTTTGCAATATTACAAACCGGTTGCCGAAAAAGTCGACCCTTTTTTTTCTGTCGACTGCATGATTCAACACTTTCTCACAAACAAGTTTAAAATGTTTGTTTGTTTTTGTAGGTTATTCCATTAGGTAGTCAATCAAATATATCTGCAACTGTTTTGATTATCAATACATTGTTTACATTTGCTGTTCCAGTTTCTCTCATGTGAGGATTTGATACTTTCCTAGCTCACATAAGAAAATATATTTTTTTATATACTTCTTTGGTCAGTTAAATCAAAGCATTTGAATAAGACTTGTTGGAAAGATTTTCAACATTCTAGAGATAAAACAATTAATTGATACAAAAAATATATTCCGCAGATTAATCAGAAATGTAAAAAATACTGCTAGTTGCTGTCTTAGTTTTCTCAGCTTGTATATTTAAAACATCCCACTGACTGTGCAATTGATCAATTTTCCATCTCATATTGAACTTAAAAAACAGACACATTCACAAACATTGTTTTGGTATGTTTTTTTTTTCCTCCAATGATTCAGGTTTTCAGTTTTGAAAGTCCCCACGACCCAATCATACTTAATTCATAATAACCTGAAACAGAAAAATATTGTATCCTCATCGTTAGGAGGCTGGAACCGTCGAATAAATTCACCTTGTTTTCACATCACTTGACTTCAATCAGTTCTTCTTTACTTCTACACGTCTTTTGGACATGTTTTTGTTGCATGTCATGTCATCATGTAGCTGTTCATAGCCTCCCACACCCGGACCATTAATTGGTCTATGAGTGGGAAATAAGTATTGAAGTATTTTGAGGATGACACAAAGATGAAGCTTAATGGTCTTTGTTTTAACGGCGTGTCTGACGTGTCACAGCAGGAGTAATCAAGGTGTTAACGATTACAACATTATTATTAATTTAAATGATATATTGGCTCTTGAATGAACACTCGTTGTGAGTTATTTATTGTAGACATATACCTAGACATTTGTAATTGCCTCTGCAGTGCAAACAGCTGTTGGACTGCACACAAACAGGTCTGGTACTCCAGGTAGTAGATTGGTGAGCGCTCTGTTTACTCAAGCTCTGGTTAAACAGTTGCCAGTGGTGTTACAGGAAGGCTTTGGGATGTTTCTGTGATCCGGTATTAATCGTGGTAAATGGAGCTGCTTCTATGAGGTGAAAAGATGATAGCTAAGTACTATAAGTCATTTTCATTTTGTTTCCCATTTTCACTTTCTTAACTACCGCTGAAACTAATGCGTAGCCTCTTCTCATGGCAGACATTTGTACTAAAGCAGGTGAAGCAAAGGTGTATTGTGCATGTTCCTTCACTGATATCGTTAACTTGAATACTTAATCAATTGGATTTATTATTAATGTTAATACATACTACAAATTATATTATGTAGTATACATAATGAAAACTGTGCTTTTCGTGCATTGACAAGTCAAAATGTCAGCCATGGTCTATTCAACAGTCATGCAATAAATCCAACCGTAGTTTATGTTGAACTTGTTTGGGAGAGCGGTTCATTCAAATTCAGAGGCTGTAATCTGTAGTGGAGCTGGAGAACAATAGGGTTTATAATGCAACCGCATCCATAAAATCACCATAAAGTTGAATCCTCATTAAAAAAAAAACGGTTATTTGATTGATTAGGGATTCAAAACTCAAATGAATGAGTAAGAATTTGTGTATCGAAATGATACTTAATAAAACATTACAAATAAATGCAGTTTCTGTAATTTGTTACATTAAGTTCCATACAGCCCGTTCAATTCCAGCCGATGACTCTTCTTGCATGTTATACCCTCCTCTAAAATTCTGAAATTAAACTTAAAAGATGTGCACGCTGCGGAGATTATTTCACGCAAATTAAAAATGCCGTACATTAAAGATTTGAGGTTGATTTAATGCCATTGTTTACACTGGATTTCACAACTAAATGCACTTCTATTGATGCTACATAAGAATAACAAATAGGTCAGAATATGAGCGGACCCCCGCCTCTGCTCAATAGTTTCCTGGGGTAAACCCTGGCAGGTTTGTGAAGGCGGAAATAACTTTATTTTTAATTATACAGCACTTTTCAAAAAACTAAATGAAACTAAATAAAATGGACTGCTGACATAGTTCCTGTTTCCTCATTATTGACATAATGGTAATGCGTCCATTGACACATTATTAGATGTAATCCTTTTAGAACTGGCAGGATGCCTTTTTTAATAGCGATATTTAATTTCAAGTTTACATCTGGTGTAGGTTTGATAAAGGCTGATCAAAGCAGTGGCAAACAGACCAAACAATGAACGTTAATGTCTTTATGTTTTAAAGTGCAGCAGATTCTCAGATCAAGCTGTTAAGTTGCTGGTTTATTTAAGGAAACCCTTTTTTTAACTTTGTTTCCTACTTTTAATCCAACATTTTTAACAGTGGTGAAATATCTGTTTAGATCTATTTTTCATCAACTTCAGTGACGGCTGAATATCTGTGGTCCTGCAGGCAGATGTCTAACTTACAGGCCATTTTGTTGTACTTAGAATTACAAGTCATGCAACAGTTAACCATTTAATAAACATAAGGGTGTTTTGTGCCAGGCTCAATCTTATACAACTAAAAGTTGTCCACCGTATCTATTATACCAACTCTAAACTCTCCAAAATATACCCAAATGTTACGGCTACCTGTAACAGATGCCACACGTCACCAGCAAACATGACTCATATGTTTTGGTCTTGTCCTCGCCTACAAGGATACTGGACAAGCATTTTCAAACACCTTGCTGAGGCCTTGGACGTGGTATTGACACCATGTGCAGAAACTGCCATTTTTGGAGTACCACCTGGCCACGAATGATGAGGAGGAAAACTAAAGATAGTATAGCCTTTGCATCTATCTTGGCACGTAGAAGAATACTCCTAGAATGGAAATCTTCTATACCACCTAAAGCATCTCTATGGCTTAAAGATTTAATGATGTACCTAAACTTGGAGAAGATTAAATATAACCTGAGGGGCTCATCAAAACTATTTGAATCTGTCTGGGGCTCTATGTTTGCCTACATAGCTGAAATTAAGACACTCAATTAAGAAGAAAGGGGGGGAACTACGAATGTATGTGTATTTATCCTCTTTCTTTTTTTTCTTTCTTTAGTCTCTTTTTATCTGTTTTTTTTTTTTCATTTTATATAAAAAAAAAAAAAGTATAATAAACACAAGGGAGAACATAACATTTAACATATTAGAAATAAATAAGTCATTGACAAACTGCAGCATCTGCACAGTGCTCCAATTATCCTTCCACTCATTAATTTCACAACTGCTCAATTTGTGTGTGAAGTAAACACCACGGGACGGGTCTATACTCAAATTATATTTAATTTGTCTCCGGGGTGCTCTCCTATGAATGTTGATTAGGCCTCAGGTTTGTTGGTTTTACGTCTCGGCGTGACTTGCATTTTTTTAATAATCTGACTTCTGTTGACAGTTTTGTATTTCTCCCCGCAGTGGCCTGAATGTACATGGTGGCTCGTTGAGGAGAAGGGCAGGAGTGCCAGCGGCTGTTGGTTGGTGGGCGGCGTCCGTGGTTGCCAAGGTAACTGGCGACCATGCCAGGAGGTCGCAGGGGTCCCAGCAGACAGCAGCTAAGTCGCTCTGCTCTGCCGTCCCTGCAGACTCTGGTCGGAGGCAACATCAGCAATGGGACAGGCATCAGGAACAGGTGAGCACACACTGTGTCTTTATCAGACGTTATGCTGAATGGAAACTTAAAAACAAAACAGTCTGGAAAGAAAACCCCATTTCACTTTAGGTCTTACCCAGTAAGGCTTTAATGCTCTTTTTTTATTGTCCACTTAGGATGGAATGTTTAAAGTACTTTATCAGACATGCATTTGGCTAGCCGTATTATCATTTACAATTATTTTTGACTTGCTTGTCATTATTACTAGAGATTAACAGTAACTCCATTAAATTGAACACAACTAAATGTTATCAGCAATACTTAAAAATGGATTCAAACAGGCTCTCCTGAAAACGATGCGCTTGCTGCTGCTGAGCCTTTAGTATTTAAAGAGCTCCACCCCAGCATCCACCTGCAGGCTCTGATCCACTTCTACTAAATTGTTATTGTCGTTCCCCTAGGTCTAGGATATCAGAGCCTGGATATCAAACATCAGCTAAACATATTCTTTAATCATGTAGTGATCTCTTCCACGTAATTTATATTCCGTCTTAAAGAATTACCGTTATTTATAGATTAAGGTCACTAAAATGTTGGGACATTGTTTGGAATTAAAACAAAAATCATTTAAGAATGACCAAGAGATAATTGACGTAAAGATGAGTTGTCCATCAAAATAGTTGCAAATGGATTTCTCTGAAAAAATATTAGATGTAATCCTTGTAAAACTGGCATAAGAATAGAGATGAACTTCAAGCCTGAGTCAAGGTTTGAGAATTGGGTGTGATGTGACACAAACATTGTTCTGCACCACACTTTTTGTCTATACTGTAAGTGTATTTCAGGTGTGGTTGTGTTCCCTCAGGAGCAGTAACGTGGTGGGTCAGTCTGCGCCCCCTATCTCGGCCCTCATTATTCCGGAGCCGGTGCGTCACTCAAGGATCCCCGAGCTGCCGTTGGACAGCAGCCTGCTGTTTGAGTTCCTGCTCTTCCTGTATCTGCTGGTGGCCTTGTTTGTCCAGTACATAAACATCTACAGGACGGTGTGGTGGTACCCGTACAGCCACCCTGCTGCCTCTACCTCGCTTGTAAGAACACACTGGCCAATCAAAGTCATGCTTTTTTCTTTCTTAACTTTGAAAATGTAAAAACAAATCTCAATTTTTCACACGTATCTTAAGCGGGAACACTTTACATCGAAAGACCGGGCTAATCTTTTTTTTATTGAAACCATGTACCATGAATATTAAAAAGACGACTGAAACCTGGAGTACACACCAGCTTGATTTGTTATTGCTTTTCTATTTATTTATTTTTTACTTTTAAGTGACTTCTTTGCTATTGTTTTCTTTATTCTTTTCTCTGTTTATTAGAAATATTCCAACTTTATTTTCTTTATCAACCTTCCCTCTTTTTTTTTAAATAAGTAAAACATCAACAGTTTGGCAGTAATGACTTCTCTGAATTGGAAAACCAATACAGTTGTTTAGCCACTGCACACAATTCATAAAATATTAACAGTATATTGTGCATGTTCAGGTCTAATTTAATGTACAATTTAACAAACAAAAAAAATGTCTCCATGGAAAAATAATGATTGCTTCTTTCTCCTCTATGTTTGAACAGAATTTCCATCTGATGGACTACCACCTGGCTATCTTTATTACAGTCATGTTGGCCAGGAGGCTTGTTTGGACTATCGTTTCAGAGGTAAACACACAACATACAATAAGCAGCAACATTAAATACACATAACCTCTGTGGGAATCAAACCCCCCCCCGGCTGTCTCTCTGGTAACCTGTGGTGGCGTACTGTGCAGGTGTCTCAGAGCAGCCGCGGATCCCTTCTCCGCTACGTGGTTCTGATCGCAGCGCGGCTCAGCCTGCTGACGCTCTGCGGCTGGGTGCTCTGCTGGACGCTGGTCAACCTCTGCAAGAACCACTCTGTGCTCAACCTCCTCTTCCTGGGATACCCGTGAGTCTTTGATACCCCCTACCATACCCTCTAAAGGCCAGGAAATGCATGTATAAGTTGTGATCTGACCACGTCTCAAGGCAGAAGAACCTGTAAATACCTGTTCTGAAAGGCTTTAAGTGGATCAAAAGGCCTGCCATCATAAAGAGATAAACAGCAATGCATGACATAAATGGGCAAAACATGGCACTCTCACTTTCTCTACTCAAAGTCATTCATGGTGTTGAAAGAGTTGATGAGTTGAATAGATTTTGATGGAGAACTTTGAACTATGCTGATTCTGCTCTACATAAACAAGATCAAAAGCAGTGGCAGGTTTCAAATGTTCATGATGTACAGGGACCACGATACCCCAGCTGGTATATTGACACTTGCAAAACATGATTAGCAAAGTTGTGGGTTATTTTTAATTGATGGTGTCTGTGGCATCAAACTCTAAAGGAAATGACTCAACACAATATTTTATTTATTTTCTTTTTGTTTCAATTCTGTGTATGTATCATAGACGGCATGGAGTGCATCTGATACACAACTTAACAAACCATGACGTTGTTGTTGTGGTGCAGAAGTGAAAGGAAAAAAAAAAAATCCCCAGATAAATCTAAAAATGTTTCCTTTGACCACCAACCATTAGATGTTCAGTACAAATAGCCATTAATCAGTTGATTCACAGTGAGCTTGTTGCTACTTTGTCCTTTTCTTATGTCTGCGCTAATGGATCTCGTGGAGCCAACCTCTCTTAATGTCTGATTGTACATTATATTAAAAGTACAGTTTTGCAAATCATATCGCTTTAGTGGCCCGAAAATGGCTAATTAAATACAAAAGAAAATGTGTCGAATAAAATAAAAACGAAAAAGTACTAGGGGTTGTTTGAAATGACAAATAACACACATGTACCTACTTAAACACTCACACATACATAAACTTCATTTCCATCCTGCTGTCAGTTCAAAACACTAAAACTGGCTGCTCTTCTTTTGTCCTTGTTGGCTCCCCACCCTCCTTCCATTGCAGATTTGGTGTGTACGTCCCTCTTTGCTGTTTCCATCAGGAGGGAGGGAAAAGCCAAACGGCACCAGCTGACAGCGATTACCCCGCAGACCACCAGCAGACAGAGCTCACAGAAACCCCGTTCTTTCGACCACGTGACTTCCTCTTCCTGTTGCGAGAGAACCTCAGAGAGCAGTTTTCCAGTCCCCCGCACATGCCTACACACACCTGCCCTCCACACACACACTCGCACACGCCAGAGTTAATTAGAGCAGAGGTGGAGGAGCTAAAGAGCGACTTCAACCGTAGAATCAAGGAAGTGCTCTTCAACTCGCTGTTCAGTGCTTACTACGTAGCCTTCCTGCCTCTCTGCTTTGTTAAGGTTGGTATCTGTCTTTTTTGTTTTTATTTTATTGAGAATATCAGCGTTAAAGTGCAAATTAATTCTGTATCCCCTCCCCATCACATCATGACCCTACATCAGGGGTGTCCAATCTTTTTTCACCGAGGGCCACATACATACGAAGGGCTGGGCCACTTGCTCCAGGTATATTGCCTCACAAGTTCAGTTATAAGTTAGCAAAATTAATCAAATGTAGGTAAATGATGCGTGTGAGTGTTGGCAGATCATCCCTTAAAACAGAAACCTCAGATTGATCATAATACGGAGAAATAGGAAGGGGTGTATTTCAAGCTTGTTATGTAAATAAGTCATGGGCTTTTTTCTTATCAACTAGCAAATGTTTCCAACTTTAATTGACTGAATTTATTTGAAAAGTGGTCTTATTAAGATATGAATACTACTGTGTAATATATTTTTACATTTAAGAAGTAGAGTATAAGACAAGCACAAGTTTCATTTGTGGGCCATATTCCATTATACTTTTATTTGCTGAGGGCCGATTCAAAAATGGTCAGCGGTCCGTATTTGGCCCCCGGGACGTAGTTTGGACACCCCTGCCCTACATTTGACCCAGTTTCTTGCTGCAAAATAGTAAATATACCGTTCCTTTTCCCATTAACTCCAACAGAGCACGCAGTACTATGACATGCGCTGGTCCTGTGAGCATCTGATCATGGTGTGGATCAATGCGTTTGTGATGCTGATGAGTCAGCTGCTGCCACCCAGCTACTGCGACCTGCTGCATCGCTCGGCCGCTCACCTGGGCCGCTGGCAGAAACTGGAGCACGGCTCGTACAGCAACGCTCCTCAGCATGTGTGAGTGGAGAATCGTAAACACATTAGACACAGACTTTCAAATTGACTGTCAATGGTGCATGTATAACTTTTGATATATTTTGCAGGTGGTCAGAAAGTACCATTTGGCCTCAGGGGGTGTTGGTACGACACAGTCGATCGCTGTATAAGGCAGTCGGACCCTATAATGTTGCTCTGCCCGCTGATGTTTCCCATGCAAGGTTTTATGTGAGTATCTGTTATTTTTATTATAATGACGGATGGATTAACCTGTAAAATATTAAATTGGAAGAAAAGTACACTTGCAGTACTATACAAAAGTACTACACAGCGGAAGAATCAGTTTCCTTCTACCTCTGAAAGCATATTCTATATTGCATTAAAACAAATGGTTCACACCCTGCATATTAAGTGCTTTGACCTTTCTATATGCATTGTCATTTATCTTCTTATCTTCCTGTCTGTTGGTCTTCCAGTTCCTGTTCCACAAGCCCTTGCGGATCCTGAACCTGCTGATCTGGATCGAGTCCAGTGTGGTTTTGTACCAGTTATATTCTCTGCTGCGCTCCGAGCGCTGGAACCACACTTTGTCTCTGGGCCTTATTCTCTTCTGCAACTACTATGT
>CALSBZ010046690.1:0-34104 GCA_943591055.1 Gobionotothen gibberifrons | reverse complement strand
TTGTGTTATGTTGTTGCTAGGCGACAGGGAAGTCAGGGAATGCCAGGAGGTGACTTTCACCAAAGATATTTTAAGTGCAGGTGGCCAATCACAGAGCAAGCCTGGCCTCTGACAGTCAGTCGAACAGACGAGCCACTCAGAGCAGTGGAAGGAGTTGTGCCTCAGATCCTGACTCATATCTGTCCATCAAGTGTGAGGCAACAGCACAGTTAGCGCAAAAAGGCAGAAATGTATTAAATGTCTAGCCTGGTTAAACCGATAGTAACATAATCTGCCTTCCAGCACCTCTAAAACTCACTCATCAGCACGTACGTCTCCTTTGTAAGAACAAATATTTAAGCGTAAAAACAACAGCGCCAGACTATTTATTGGCTTTGAGCAGTTGCCAGGCAACCACAGATATTTGTCTTGTCATTTTCACACATTTGAATGAATTAAACAAAGGAGATTTAATGTGTTTATTAGTTTGTAACCTTTAGACGGAGCCAGTCTTGCTATTTCCCACCGTTTCCAGTCTTTGTGCTCAGCTTACCTGCTGAATCAAACTGTGGCTCCAAACAGCCTCAGTGTGGATTTGAACCACCAAGTAGAATAAAACGTTGGTACAACCTTCAGATGAGTCTATAGGGAAAACACCTTAGGTACTCTGATCCACTTCCTCTGCAGAGATGGCGGTATTCTTCCTCAATCACATTAGGTACTTTGTTTTTCACTCTCATTATCTGCTTCTTTCATTTCATTGGCTATCTGGAGGGCAGTTACAGCACCAGTCTTTACAAACGTACACCCGAGTGTCAACCTGTGTGTGGGGGTGGAAATACTATTGGCATCTGTAAATTAAAAGCACACCCACAAATCATTTCAGAAAACAGCTTTACCCTGACTGCTTTTTCTTGTCATATAGCCCTGCCTGCTCTGGTTGTTCCTTAAGAAGTGTTAACTTTGCAGGGCTGCTGCTGTACCCAGATGAGGATTAAAGTCAACTTGCTGATGCCCGACTACCCTTTTGACATGCGGAAAAGTTCTCAATGACTCATTTGTGTTAAAGGTAATTCAGTCAATGTTTTCGATTTGGTGCCTCAATGCTTAAACCATAATGGTATTAGGACCATATCACAATAGGGTCTTTGTATGTAGATAAAGGAACATGTGGCTAATAATAAAGATTTCTGTTGGTACGTCCTAGGACCTAACACTTCTCACTCTGCAAATATATCATATTGTCATCGTGCTCTCATGGATTTGACAGCAGAGGGTGTTCTTATAGTGACCTTTCCATGGGTGATGAAGAGAGACTATGCGCCACATCATTACCAGTTTATGTATTCTAAGTTACCGGTATGGTGTTTGAAACAAGGTTGCCTTGCATGCTGTTGCCTTTTCTGTCTGTCACATTTGGCGAACATCCTTTTACTCCAAAGTATGTTTCTCTTTATGAGCCTCCTCTCATTCCCCCGTCTCTAACTCAGTATTAAGTACAGGCTGTTCAGTATTCAGATAGAAATCAACAGAAAAAATGTTTTTTCCTATCCTGAGGTTCAAATCTAAGTAGAAAATCAAAAGCTCAATGTTTCCTGTGAGGTCGTGAATCTCACATTGACTGCTTCAGTCAAGTTTCATGTTGAGTGTAAATGAGATGGAGGAAACTACTTTTGAGATGAACCAGTGTGTACTTGTCTGGATCACCGGTGCTGCTCTGTGTCTATGAGTTTGAAGATTTGTTTTTCTTATACACAAATGCCATACATGTGCCCATTACTATGCTTATTCTGCACATCCAGCCCTTAAATCCTCTCCTCTGTGTTTCTGCTTTATTTTGCAGTCATTTTCCACTTGAATGTAGCAAATGTTTCTTGAATTGGCAGGTATTTAAGGGTAGTAGCACCAGCCTGCGATTGAGCACCATCACATCAATTTCAGTTTTTTAATGGGTGTAGTTGTATCACCCTTATCTCAGTAACACAGAGGGAAGACATTTTTAAGTTTCATTGAAATCTTGTTTCCACACCGATACTTTCTTGAATGTCTTTGCTCAAGTTTGAGACATTCTTTGTTTTTTAAGAAACCTGTAACACCACAACTGAAGAAGAGGAATAAGGTTTGGAAAGATTTTAGGTCCTATAAGAGCTTGACCACATTGCCCCAAAGTGTATTTGATGTTTCTTCAGCTTATAGGAAACTTGAAAACAGGTTTTTATTAAAAACTGAAGCTGATCTGTTTTTCAGCTACGGCTATGAAAGTTGTCAAATGTTGCAGTTAGTTTTCCATGTGCCATATCCCCGGATTCAGTTTCAATCTCCTGGTTGAACCTGTTGTTGAATGTGTTGCTGCTGGAGAAGTCATTGGAGCTGGTCCTCATATTTCGGCTTTTTACACTGTCTAGTTTCCCCACATGATTTCTGAAAATGCCTTTTGACATCCAAAATAAAACAAATGTTTAAAATAATCGTGTTGTATGAGGGACATGTTGCCTGCTGGAAAAGAAACACATTTGACACAGTTGCTTATTTCAGAGCATATATTTCATTCCGTTCAGTTTCTGAGACATAACATTTGCAGTTTCACACATTTTAAAGTAGGAAGCAAAAAGTGCTTATGTAGGCCTTGGCTAAGTCTGCATGATGATGAACGTCTACAATGTTTTATGTTTGCCACCAGAGGGAGCTAAGCATTAATGTATAAAGCTCAACAAAATGGGCTTCATAAAAACTAGTAATCTGCAGTCATCTAAAATATTTCTGTGTAACAAGTTAAATATACCTCCAAAACACAGTTTGTGTAGCTGACAGAGCACTCTATGTAACTAGTTTGTACACTGAGAGAAGACACATCATCTTTAAAAGAGAAACTGCAGGCACCTTTGGTTGCTGATTCGTACATTCATCCACAAAAATCCTACTTTTCAGTAGAGAAACTTCAAGAGTTTAAACAGTGCAATCTTTAGTATAAGCACACTAAAAGGCTAGAATACATAGTGAAATAGTTTTCCCAGTCCTGCTCCTTGTGATCTGATGACCTGTTGTTTTATATCAGTCCATGCATGTTCCAGATATGAGTGTCTTCCAGATGAAATTATCAACAAGAAAATTGTTCCAGGAAACGGATAAGTGTGCCTCTGTTCTGCAAAACCACATGACTTACACTTTTTCAAGTTAATACACATGTAAAATGTTGTCATATTTGAGAAATGGGAGAGAAGATACAAAACTAAGTATTTTGGAAATGAATCGGTCCTGTTTACTATGTTCAGTGTCACTACTGGACTTGGGTCTGTATTTACATTACTGATATTGCCATATGTGATCAGGGGAAAGTAAATGTTGATGTTTATTTAGATTTTATGTCAGTGTTACTAGTGGTGGGTTGAACACTGTATTGTTTCAGCCCCCAATGATCCAGTAGGATGGATGAGGATATAGTGGCCTACGGTTTTATTGCTACACCCCTTACCCTTCTCTGCAGTCCACAAAGTTTCCCTTTATCCAGTAGCAGATCTGAGCGTATTTGAGAGGTGTGATTCTCACTGCAACATTAAATTCCTGAGACGCCCCTTGTCGCTCGACCCACTGATGCCCAGAAAACACACCTATCACCTTCCTCTCCCAGCGCCGGCGCCGCCCATCCCACATCCGGGCGTAGACCCCTGACCCGCTTGCCCCGGGCTGAGCATCACAGTGCTGGTACAGCAGGTCGGACGTCTCCTCGCCGGCCCGGCAGAACCGATAAACAAGCTTGCCTGAACGGTCATTGTCAAATCCTGAGAAGTGGACTCGTCGACCGGGCAGCCTCAGAGCGGGGGGGCTGACTCCTAACTTCATGTGGCGGCGTTTGTGGGGTTTCTTGAGCTCAAGCAAAGCGTAGTCATAGTCCATTCCTATGTCATTGGCATTCCCTTTAATCCATCCTTTAGGCACATGTGTGCGCTTCGCTCTGATCCACTGGAACTTCATTTTGTCGTTTGTTGGTGGGGCGTAAGGAACGTGGCCACCTTCAACATGGTTGGTGAAGTTGGAGGAAAGGCCAAAGGACGAAGCCTGTGTGTCTCGATGCTTCGTTTTTAGAAACCCAACCCGAAGCTTCTGGGCTCCTTTCACGTAGTTTTTACCATCATGAACACAATGAGCAGCTGTGAGAACGTGACGGTCGCCAACCAATGTACCAGAACACCCAGTGGAAAGCTTGACGGCCACTGAGAATGGATATTTCAGCAAGTGGTTTTGCCCAGAAATGCTAAAACGCCCATCATGGCCAAAGATCTGTCGCTTCCTCCTGACATGTGACCGCTGGGCCTTCCCAGAAGACCCAGAGGAATAGGCCGGACTCGTGTTGGGGTCGTAGCCATAGATCGCAACAGCTGTCTCAGTAAGCTGCCCATCCGAGGTGAGTGTCTCATAGGCCAGAAGACGTCGCAGGTCCCAGTAGCTTGGACGAGGAGCCTTCTTGTGGCATTCTGGGTCACAGGGGGAGCTGACGTCCAAACGGGCTGGAGACAGGAAGTGAGGGGCTGATCGAGCCTCCGTCTGCTGTGCGAGGACCACAGGGACACGCTGGGGAACCCACTGGGGGCGGGAGGAAGAGGAAAAAACAGGGGGAAGGAAGAGGAGAAATAGAATGGAGGAAAACCTGTGGATGGACAGAAGGACAGATCAGGAAAACTAACTGAAGACCCATTCCTGTCAGACTCGAACATTTCTGCAGAACTCAAGAGGCTCTGTTGAATGTGATTGGATGTCCGTGCCACTCTTGCTGTCTGCATGAAGAGAAATTCCCACTCCTAAAGTCAGCGTCATGAATTCACAACTACAATATGGGAATTGAGGAGGAGGATTTCAACTTGAGGATTTTTTTTTCTGCCCTGGAATTTGGCAGCTGTAAACTTCCACTGTTGTAATGCTGCAAAAATGAAGAATAGGGCAAAGATCAGGCCACTATACTCTGATGGAAAATTCCTTAAGTGGTCTGGGAATTGGACCTTAAACCTTCAAAAGTAGCCAAATAAAAAAAAATTCTACTGACTGTCTCTATTTGTGGGTTCAGGGTTACACAAGACATAGTTAAGTAACACCTATCTAAAATATATAGCATGACATAGGCCTAGTTGCATCTTGCAAGTCATTCACACATTGAGTAACTGAATTAATCAAAATGTAAATTATTTGTAGGGGGGGGGGAAACATCTGTAAACTATAAATCGTTTATTTTACCACTGCATCAACTACATTTTTAACAGTACAGTTAACATTTAACATCGCAGTGAACTGCTTAAGAACTTCTCTAAATTGACTTGTAAAGTTTTTCCGAGCATGGACAAACCGCATATAAAGGTGACTTACCGGGGGAGCGCAGCCCGGGGGCGCATGGTTTTTAGCTTCTGCAGGTGAGCCGGTGTATGAACACGGAGGGGGAAACCCGCCTCAAACCAAAACAGGCAGATCCCGCGATGGGGGTTTATCTGGTGAACACTCTTGCTACAAAGGACAGAGGCTTCTCGGCGCTCCTCTCAGGAACTGACGACTTGAGTCGATGAAGAGTTGGATCATTGTGTGCTGCTGGAGGAGGCGGTCTGCTGTCTGCCACACTGTCACATCTGCAGGCGAGATACACACAATGAGTGAATGAGCATATCCGACCCCGACACGGTCATGTGACGCATCATATCAATGCTGCTGGACCTGGTTAACAATGTACTGCAAATCCCTTATCGCTTCACTTTAATAGGAAATCTGTGTTGTCTTTAGTTGAATAATGCATTTGTTTTGACTATTTTCGGTGCACTTTGGCTTTTACACGCATTCAATTAGGCTGCATTTATCAATAACTCATTTGTTATGCGTAATACATTATCCATGAATTAAAACCACTTGTGGGTTGCCATGTTGTGAAACAGGCTAGATTTAAGGTTTTACCAGACTACTTTCTGAGATAGCTGTCTGCACTGATATGCATGAATACCCCACAGACCCTTTATTATTAGGGATTTCTAGCAGTAATATTTGTAAGTTTGCCAGTTATGCATGTTTTTTAACACAGATATACAGGAACCTCGTAATGCTTTTATTCATTGAATATATTAAACACTAAACCTATTAAACAAACTCTGGGGGGCTGTTCAAAGTTTACAGCTTGTGATGTTTTGTTATCGAAGGGCCAAAACAGCTGGTAGGAGGCTGGAGCTGCCTGGCCAAAACTGAAGCTGACGCGGCCCGTCCACACTACAGCTTCAAAAAAAGCTTGGAGCTGGGCGTGTCTGAAGCTTGGGGATTTTTTGCGAGCACCGCGACCAACAACCTATCACATGAATCTCCCGCCCCCGACATACAAAGCAATAGCAATGTTAAAACGAAGTAAACTGGATATAAAATCCCCAAACAGGCGAAAACCTACCAGTTTCACCCACTGTCTCTGCCACCTCCCTCCATGCCTGGTTCCTCCGGTTGTATCCCGGTAAGTTAATAGGGACTGGTCATACAAAACCGGGTGATTTGCTACGGCGATAATTAGTTTCTCCTCCATCTTTTTTTGAAATATATAAATGAACGGCGGGATATCTCTCCCAGCTTAGCTGCGGTTTGATTGGCTAGGGCTTGAGCTGTCAGATTTTCAGAAACGGGATTTGATTGGCTGGCGCCGGCTTCTCCGGCTTCTCCCGCGTCAGAAGTTGAAACATTTTCAACTTTTGAAGCCGGAGACGCCGGAGAAGTTCAGCCAAGCTACCCACAATTCAGTTCGGAAGCTTTTTTTGAAGCTACAGCTTCAAAAAAAGCTTCCAACGCGTCTGCCCATTCACTTTGAATGGTGTGACGTCACGTTGCCTCGCTTTTCGCCGAACTGAATTGTGGGTAGCTTGGCTGAACTTCTCCGGCGTCTCCGGCTTCAAAAGTTGAAAATTGTTCAACTTCTGACGCTGGAGAAGCCAGCGCCAGCAAATCAAATCCCGAGTCTGACAGCTCAAGCCCTAGCCAATCAAACCGCGTCGCGTCTAAGCTGGGAGAGATATCCCGCCGTTCATTTCTATATTTCAAAAAAAGACGGAGGAGAAACTAATTATCGCCGTAGAAAATCACCCGGTTTTGTATGACCAGTCTTACCGGGATACAACCGGAGGAACCAGGCATGGAGGGAGGTGGCAGAGACAGTGGGTGAAACTGGTAGGTTTTCGCCTGTTTGGGGATTTTATATCCAGTTTACTTCGTTTTAACATTGCTATTGCTTTGTATGTCGGGGGGCAGGAGATTCATGTGATAGGTTGTTGGTCGCGGTGCTCGCAAAAAATCCCCAAGCTTCAGACACGCCCAGCTCCAAGCTTTTTTTGAAGCTGTAATGTGGACGGGCCGTGAGAGGAAATGTGAGCGTGAAGAGAGAGAGAGAGATGAAGATGAAGATGGAAAAGTGTGTGTGTGTGTGTGTGTGTGTGTGTGTGTGTGTGTGTGTGTGTGTGTGTGTGTGTGTGTGAGAGAGTGAGTGTGTCACATACTCTGACCTACTCATCACACAAACACTGACCCACATTCATTCTTTGGATCGGGCAACAAGGCCTATCCCCCTCCTGCTCCCTCTTTGTCTCACACAAACACATCCACAAATGCCATCAAACTGCTGTACTCATTAAATAATTATGGAGCACACATACATCGAACAGGCTTCCACACTGTTAATTCATCGGGTTGATCACCCTCCTGACTCTTGGCATTAATCACAAAAGACTCTTCACTTGGGAGAAAGCTGTTCATTTCACAACAAAACCCTCACTCAATTCAAATTATATGGATGTGATTATTCTCTCTGAAATCTGACATTTACATTCAGAAGTGACCTCGCTGCTATTGTGCCCGGAATTAGTTCAGTGGGCAGAGTGATCTGATGCCAACGTTGGAAGTTTGATTTCCACTTGACCGACCCCTGCTGAAACTGTGCAAACTGTTGTTAGACTTTATGCTATGTAATGATTTCATTAGGCTCAACTGTCCCAGAAAGAAAGAGGGAAAGAAAGAAAGAACAAGAGGGGTGGGGGTGTTTGTGGAGTCATGCATTGCTGAACAGTTGGCTCTCCCTGTCCTGCAGCTATTTGCTTGTATGTGGTTTTCGTAAAGGATTGACTGAATTGCAATGTAAGTAATAGATTGCCACTTTAGGAAATACATGTATTGGCATTCGGAAGGAAAGTTGGATGAGAAGTCAGTTTATACCACTCGTGTGTCTGTAAAGCTATAGCCACTTGCCAGCTTAGCTTAGCATACCGACTGAAAACAAGCTATGTCTGTTTAAGGGACCTAGATCCACCTACAAGCACCTCAAAAGTTCACTAATTAAAAAAAAAGAAGTTCAGTGAGGTCCCTGAAGATGCACAGGATTGTTGAAATCAAAATGAAGCTGCAAGTTCAGAGATGTGGTGGTGTGATACTATCACAAGATGTGATCTAGTCTTCTATTGGACAGAGACAGGATAGCCGTGTCCCCCTGTTTCTAGTCTTTGTGCTGAGCTAATCAGATGTTGGCTATAGCTTTATGTTTAAGGTGCAAATATAAAAGTTCTCATCTACTCTCTGGAAGAAAAGCAAATAAGTTCGTCTCACTATTGCTTTAAAGTGATGCTTTCAAGTCTCCTGCAACTGATTATCCATTAGCACCTTTGCCAGGACACAGGGTGGACCTGCTGGCTCATCAAACACAGCTCTGAATAACCTAGACCCCACCCATCCCACAGCACAACTCTAGAATTATAAAACTTCCCCCCAAACACATACCACTCTCTTTCTGTAGCAGTATCTGGGGCAAGAGGGTCTGCCAGCATCTTATCCTTCTGTTGTTCTGTTAACTCAGATGATCTGGTTTTTCACATTTTCATCTACATCCAAAGTTCCCTGAGCTTTGATAACCACATTCTCTGTCTACTCGCAAACAATTTGAAATATGGAGCGCGGAAGCTCAAATGTATATTGTAGAATGTATAACAAGAATGTAGGGGGGACATTTATCCTGTAGGATAACAGAGATGGATGGCCCTTTTTTTACCAATGCCTGGGTGCTAATAAGCGAGACATTTCATGTTTGTTTTGAGTTGTTATGAAAGGGCCTGTTTGTTTGGCTATGCCTGCTGTTGTCAAGGAAACCCACATTCCCCTGAGTACAGTTCATGTTATTTGTTGTATTCGTCCCACTCTCCTCCTCTTGCTTCGGACACAATCAAGCAAGTGTCGACGGCCTTGCATGTTTGAATCCTCTATCTTCATGTCCCTCTGTCTTTCTCTGTCTGTCTCTGTTCCTCCTTAATATTTTCCCATCTCTGTGCCTCTCAGTCTCTTGTTTGAATCCTCTCTTCCATCCTGCAGCCCTTCTCTCGCTCGTCCCTAGAGGCCATGAAACAGCTGTTTAGCAGAATGAGATAGCGTCAGACACGAAGTTATTTTCTGTGAAATCTGGGGGGGGGGGGGGGGGGTTAGTTTAAAGCTCAAGACAAAGACAAAAAGAAAAAATACTGTTGGCATAACTTTAAATGCCTCATAAAGAGAGATGTTAAACTCAGCTGCAGTGAAGGAAACTTCAACTCTTGATGCTCAGTCAATTCCCGGAGTTGTTTGGTGATGAGGTTTACTGTTTGGAGTATTTACTGGTAGAAATCCAACAATAACAGTCTGATTTGCAGTAACATCAACACAGCGATGCACGTGCATAATTTCCTTTTGGTTTTGTTTCTGTGGTCCCTCTTCGTATAAACTAAGCATCATGGTCACATACTCGTCAATGTTGACAGTGCCTTGCTGGGTTTTAACAAAAAAGTTATTGCTCCCCAATATTACATTTGCATAACATTTTTCAATGTTGGAGTCTGCATTGATAACAATCACATGTACATTGACTTGCATTTTTTCTTCTCTGTCTATTTTGGTTACTGACAAGGCAGCCGGATTCTTGTGATATCACAAGATCGGTCCTCCTGCTGGCAGTTATGGCTGAGGTTCAGGCGCGTGTTGCGCGACACAGAGACTACTGTTTGTTTAAAACAGATCATTTTTTCATTAAAAGAAGAGCAAACAGCAGCACTGAAGGATAATGTTGTGAATCGAGTGGCCCATGGTGGTGGTGGGGTTATGGTATGGGCAGGCGTATGTTATGGACGACGAACACAGGCCACTCGATTCACAACATTACCCTAACCCTAACCCTAACCCTAACCCTAACCCTCACACCAGATACTGACTGGTTTTCGGACCCCCCCAGACCCCCCCAATAAAGCAAAAATGCACGTTTCAGAGTGGCCTTTTATTGTGGCCAGCCTAAGGCACACCTGTGCAATAATCATGCTGTCTAATCAGCATCTTGATATGCCACACCTGTGAGGTGGGATGGATTATAATTATTATTATTAAGTGCTCACTATCACTGATTTTTTCTGATTTGTGAACAATATTTGAGAGAAATGGTTATTTTGTGTACATAGAAAATGTTTTAGATCTTTGAGTTCATCTCGTGAAAAATGGGAGCAAAAACAAAAGTGTTGCGTTTATATTTTTGTTCAGTGTATATATATATATGTTGTATCTTTTCCCTATATTTGCTTGTGTGATAGACAGATGCTTCATTCAATCACCTGAACTTTTTTTTATTTTTTTTAATGCCTGCACTTTTCAAAACAGTTGCCAATGACAGCTTCTCAGAATTTCCTGTGTGACAAATCATCTTGCGTATCAGGTTAGTCGTTTGCTGCTGCTTTGCCTTGTTTCTTAGTAAAAGGTTCTCAATTCAGAATTCAGTGCAATAACATGGCAGACAACAGATAGTGGAGTATTGTTTGCCCGGGCAGAACATTTAAATCTTTCTCCATTTGTGTGTTTTAATCCCACCTTCTATTTGCTTTGTCTCTATTGCTAACCGGCTATGATGCATGTGACTCCCTGTGTGTTTTCCCCACTGGCTCACTAATGGCTACCATTTTGCACTGCGCCCATATTGCTGATACAGCTGATAACTCCATCTCCTTAACCCAACCTATGGTTAGCACTGTTCGCTCTGTAAGCCCTGTTGCTGTTGTTAGCACTATTAGCTGTTATCCTTTGGTCCAGCTTCAGCCAAGTTGAGAGTAGTGTGGAGGATCCCATGCTCTTTATTTCAAATTGTGCAGTACAGCACACTGTGATATCACACTTGGGTTTGTTCAACCAGTGCAACAAAGCACACTTACGACCAAACCATTAGCAAAAAAGTGGTGAAGGAATGAGTCTTAAAGGTCTCCTATTATGCTATTTTTAGGCATATATTATGGGTCTCAAATATATAAAAAAATATAAAAAGCATGTCTATGATGTGTTTTGCTCAAAATACCAAACAGATAATGCATTTTAGAAATCCCTCATATCCCTCTGTTTAGCCCTGTTAGAGAAACACTGATTCAGGGTCCTTAGCTTGAAAAAAAAACCGCATCAAGGATTATTTCTGAAACAGTATGGAGCTCAAATGCTTTTTCTCTTGCTGGTTTACCACAAGGCGAGTTTCTTTTTTAATTTCCTGCTGTTTTACACATACTCTCTCCAGTACTGCGTTAGCTCTGAGTGTTAGCATGCTAGCTAATGTAAAGAAAGACCATATTACGTCCAAAACAGTCGGGCATTGCTTCTGATAGCAACTTACTGATAGTGCTGTGGGTCCGCATTGTCGATATTACGTCATATCGGCAGCAAATCTGGATCAGCTCCGTTGTACCCCCATTTTTTGAGATTTGGGTACGGAGGAAAAGAGAGAAGGTGTTATTTTCTGACACTTTGTGAGTCTCCTTACACACCAGGGACACATATTTATGTATAAAAAACATAAAAAAGTGCATTTTGCATAATAGGTCCCCTTTAAATCGCGAAAATGACTTCCTGTTCCCTTGTCTCGAAGTTAACAGTTTTCTGAACGTGCTTGTAGTTAGATGTTTGCAATAAGGTATGTGGTCAACACAAGCTGAAGAGATTTTCACGTTTTGTTCAATTACATAAAATACGTAGGTGAATACCCCACTCGAATATGTCCAAAGCAAAGCTTCTACGTGTCATAACAATGGCTGGTGCTAACAAGTGACAATTAAATGGTATATCATGAACGTGTGTCTGCCACAGAGCTTAATTTTCTGCAGTATACCGAAACCCAATGGACAAACCCATTGCCTTTTAACGAGGGGGCCTTTGCGATCCTAACTAACTGTGTTCCACCAACAAAAATACGTCATTAATGAACCACTCATGCTTTATGTGGTCTGATGTGCAAGAGAATTCAAACTTTGTTCAAACTTTTGACCATAGAGGGCAGTGAAGGATTTTATTAAGTGTTAACATGTTTGGTCATAAAATAGAGGAAGCAAAAGACAAAGGGTGTGGATCACGATGTGGAACAGCACACAATACACCACTTGACTTGGCATGTGATACTCTGGTGCTTTGGAAAATGACTCACATTCTTGTTTAAGATATGGGAAATATTTATGACAGCTGAGACGAGTTGTGTTTTAATAACAAAAGTTTTCTTGAATACAATCTGATGTCATTTGGTCAATTTAGAAGCTCATGTAGGCTTATCATTAAAAGGGAAATTCCTTTTATTACAAATAACTCTGTGGTATTTACTCATCAACAGTATTGTGCAATTATTGTACAATAAACCCATGATCTGACATCATAGATACAAAGGGAATGATTCTAGGACCAGTTTGTTCTTGTTCTTTTGTAATAGTTGTACTCCCTTACCACTTGCTGTCTTCGGCAAAAGCCTGCTCTTCGAATTCCGCTTCTTGTTTTAGTTTTAATTTGAGTTTCTTCTTTCCTTCTTTGAAAGCTTTGGCTGGGCTGTGATTCTTTGTATGTTTGTAAAGTCCATCAAT
Organism: Gobionotothen gibberifrons; assembly: GCA_943591055.1. Classification (NCBI taxonomy): domain Eukaryota; kingdom Metazoa; phylum Chordata; class Actinopteri; order Perciformes; family Nototheniidae; genus Gobionotothen; species Gobionotothen gibberifrons. Next base: position 21,250 of record CALSBZ010046690.1, on the reverse strand, counting down.
GCACTTTATGTGATTTTTTTGGTGCAGTCTGCCAAAGCCCGCTCTGATTCAAACAAATAGTTCACTCCCATTTGGTTCCAAGTTGAGTCACTGTGAGCATCCACCCATCCCTGAGAGAGCAACCACACACTGAGGAAAGTGACAGTCCCCCATCTGCAAAGAAACCCCAGATAATAGGAATTCCTGTGAATCCAATCCAACTTTAAACCCTGCGTGGCTGTAATCCAGAGATTGTCTCATTCTCGGAGCAAAAGGTATTTATCTTCCAGTCTTCATCAGTTAAGTGATTGAGAGAAATCCCCACAGTCAACCCACATGTGGAGATAATAACTTGCTCAGCACAGAAATTCAAGATGTGTATGTGGATTTCTGAGAGAGCAGCAAGTGGTTCAGTCTGTGGTATAATGTCAGGAGAAAGTTGAGCATGTGCTGCTGCTCAGCGGGAACTGTACTCATCTCTGATCCTCACAGAGCTGCATGGACGGAGCAAGTTGAATTTGTGGGACTCAGATAACCCGAAACATTAACAATGTTATTCAGCTGCAGGTTTCCTGTTATGCTGATGGTGGTGAACATGATCTCTTTATTTCTATCTCTCAGTTAAACTCTTCCAGCCAGGCGGAGGTGGTCTATCAGGTTTAAACATGCGTGTAGCGGTAAGATCACTTCTGACCATAATAAGCCCCCAGCAGACCACTATCATCCCCCTAAGAAAATGTGATGATACAATTGTCCCAATTTCTCTTGTCCAGATACAATTATCTCCCTTATGCCGCAGGGGAGTACTGTGTGGGTTAGGCGTGTGGGATGATAATGATGAGGGTTGGGATTTGTGAGTCACTTCTGAAATGGATCATTCAGTGCTGACATTTGTTTCCAAACTTTGCATGTCGATGACACTTTTCTTTTCTTTTAAAAAAAAAGTGTTTTTCTAAAATTATTAGTACTCTAAGAACATTAGCAGACACAGACTTTAGCTCAGTTAGAAAAAGCTGCCCTTTTATTCATATAAGGCCAGTCTTTTGGCGTGGTTGTGTCAAAAAGTTAAACCTGTTTTTAACTGTGGCTGTAGCGTGCTCATGCATCAGCCAATCACACTTTACTTGAGCTAAATGCTAACCTCAGCATGCCATCATGTAATTGCTGCTAAAATGCCGATGGCCACCTGTAATGCATACCATATACTCTTTGGTTAACTTGTTGGCCTGCTACTGTTTTATATTTGCTCTAAATACAAAGAACAGCTGAGGCTTGTAGGCATGTCTTTACTTATACTTTTTATATGTTTGCTCATAAACCGAATGATTGGACTAAAGTCAGAGGATCACTAAAGTTGTTACAATGAATCCTCAAAAGTCAGGGCAATTCATACAGTATAATGGGGGACCACGGTGGCCTATGCCATCAGAGCATAGATAAAGGCTTTACACTGAAATACGTCAGCAGTTTTGTCTCATTTAGTTGTAAATAAAGTCAGATTAATTTAGTTTTTGTTCACACTGGAGTTGTCTTTTTACTGAAATTGTTACAGGTAACGCCCGGTTTTCCCCAAACTCAGTAGGCCTATGGTTGTGCCTAATGCTTTTTTGATGTGTTTTGTTTGAGAAGAAGTGCTTTCACGCGTTTTGTGTGCCTGGAAGGCTTTAATCGTTTGTCTCATGAATCAGAACATGATAATGGCCATTTTCACAGTTTAAACTCAATTAACTCAGCTGGTGTTTGTCAGCCATAAAGCTGCAACACTCGTTACAGTCTTCTGAGTTCACACCAAACTAATTCTCCACAGACATCATTTCACCTCTCTTGCTCCCACAAAACAACTGTTGCCATAGTAACCCCGTAATCAAGGCATAATCGCCAAGCAGCAGGAAACGTGGAGTGTTCCGGGTTAATGAGAGCTTCCGTGTGGGAAGGGGTGTGTTTACAGCAGGGGGAAGACCTCTGCTGAGTCAGACAAGGGGGTTTCCGTGTTTTTATGACGGTGGGAATATTGTCCCAGTGTGCCATGCTATTTTCTTTTTTCCTGTTTGGACTCTGTATAGTCTCCATAGTCTATTCAAGATTGTTGAATTAGCTGTCAGGCTTCTAATATCTCAGGCTCCCTTCAACAATGATAATTTAAATTAAAAAAATTAACAAGCAAGGAAAATTATGAAAATATAGTTTGATATGGTAAAATATAGTGAAAGACTTCAACATAATTTAATTCATATTGTTTTTTTATATAATCCATATTTTCACTTTCACTAGTTCCATAAACGACATAACCTAGTTTGAAAGTATGTATTCTCTTGGTTTCAAATTGACCTCTCCGTTTCCTTTCTTGATTAAAGGTGGGGTAGGTAATTCACTTCAGAAACACTTTTTGTTATATTCCATGGAATGCTCTTAACATCCCGATAGCAATGAATATCTTAAGTGCTTTGACAATAAATACATTAAAAAACATCATCTGTGGAAGCCGTGGCGCTGTAAAAAGCACGACCAATCATCTGAGCCGGCCCGGCTAAAATAACTGGATGGCCTACCTGCCTGTCAGCCTTCCATCTGTGCACAAACTTATCTCGTGCCCTCATTGGTCGTGTGCGCGTTTGTGTGTGTTGGAGGAGGGGCTCTGTAAGGAAGTGGCAGATTTTTTCCGGTTGTGTATTTTCAAATTCAAGCGCACTCGAGCTGGTTTCTCCAAAATGACCTACCCCACCTTTAAGTGTAACTTCAGTGAACGAAAGGAAACCCCCCTGGGACGACGTGTCAGACGTGTGTCGCCCCTTGATAAATGACATGGAGACCAGCTGCAAGGGCTCATCTCTCCACCAGGTGGAGCAGTGATGGAAGCTTTCACATTGGAACTCATTTCAAATATGATGCAAACAGCTGATTAGAGGTGCTTCTTGTTGTTTCTATATGGGTTAGGTTTTGTTTTGCTAGGGTTCTTGTACTATGATCCAACTTGTTCCACGTGGATCGCTCCCTGTCTAATTCTGAATCTGATTTTTTTTTGGCTACCAGTAGGAAGCACATCTATTAAGTTGATATTGCAAAAGTGTTAACAGCCAACATAATTTTATTACCAAAAGCATAATTTAGCCATTTAAAAAATATAAAGGCCTCAGTATTTAAGCAAAGTTTGAACATCCTGACGTCAGATCAGACATTTAGACAATGCTTGCAAATCTCCACAATCCAAGATTCTTTTTTCTTTCTTTACTCAATGCCCAAAATGTCCTCGCAACACACACACACACACACACACACACACACACACACAGTCTCTTAAGGCACCTGTGTTATCTGCCAAACTGTTGCATACAACTTTTTTCTCCAGCTTGTCCTGCCAAACTGACCTAAAGCTGCACTGGGACGTGTTCTTTCATAACATCAGGAGACACTCTATGTCTCAGTTATTAAAAGACCACGAACAAGTGCATAGGGATCGGACAGAATGATCTGAAATTGATCAACAAGTGATGACAGGACAGGCCTGCATTCCATTCACTGTTAATGACTCAAATTGTGAGTACATGTGTATCTATCAAAAATATCAGTAAATATAATGTTCTGTTTTGCAGAAGGCTGTGCCAGCCTCTGCCAGTTACAAGCTAACACATTGACTCAATTATGGGAAATAGAGAAGATATCTTTCCAAACCTGTAGTGTAAGGCAATTTGACACTTAAAGGAGGGGTATGTTTGAGAAACCGTCTCGAGATACACTTTTTGTTATATTCCATGGAATGCTCTTAATATCCTGATAGCAATGCATATTCTAAGTGCTTTGAAAAAAAATCCATACAAATATTTCATCTGTGGAAGCCGTAATACTGTAAAAACTATGACCAATTATTTTAGCCGGGCCGGCTAAAATAACTGGTTGGCCGACCTGTCTGTCAGCCTTCAATCTCGTGCACACACACACACACACACACACACATACACACACACACACACACACACACACTCGTGCAGTCATTGCGCGTGCCCTCATTGGGCGTGTTTCCCGTCTCCGGGCAGCTGTTGCTCAATCGGCAGCAGCAGCCGCTGCAGGACATTTTCACCATGGCAGAGTTTGCTTCAACATCGTCTACCGGTCGCAAAAGAAAAACTGTAATGGAGCAAATTATGAAGGAACTAGGAGAAGTCAAACCAGAGTCAATATCGGAGTTGCTTTTCAACTATGGCGACTATTTACGGAGCACACCGAGCTGATATGTAACGTTACCGGCGCAGCCTGCTCTCGTCAGCTAGACGTAACATTTGTAATAGCCTACATTTTCACAAAACAAACATGCTAGCTTCAAAACTATAAGCACTGACAATAACTGTGTTATACATTTGTTTTACATTCATTATCATGATCTTGTGCGCGTTCATGTGTGTTGGAGGAGGTGCTCTGTAGGAAGTCTGAAGGAAGGGGCGGATTATTTTCGGTTGTGTACTTTGGAATTTGTGTGCACTTCTCAAACTTACCTACCCCTCCTTTAATTCATGACAGTTAACACACTCCAGTTGGCTTATTCACTACTGGCTGTAAAGCTTGTTTTTCTTTTTATTCCCATCTGATGTTGGATTGATGTTAATATTTCTTTGTATGTTCTGTGGAAAAGTAGTTTAGTTTATGACTGGCATATTATGTGGAATTATAAATAAGGGACTTAGGATGACTATGTTTTTCGTTCTCCCCCTCTCTGTTTTTCTACATCCCACACTCACTCTGTTTCTTCCCATATCAACAGGCTGTGATCTGACTGAGTGACCCTGCGAGCATAGTTTGACCATAAACAGGCATGGGAAAGGGCCCAATTCCTAGGAACTCACAAACATAACATACAGATGCTCATATGTATACAATCATGTAGAAACTCAACAGAAAGATGGGACATATCTTAGATTGAAGTACAGTTTTAAATGCAAAATTAGATTTGTTCTGGAAATGAAAAAGCGAAATGTGGAAATAAAAGAAATAAATTCAAGTCTGATAGGGAGTTTGTCCAAATTGCAACTACTGCTTCCCTTAGGCAACCATCCAAATCACTTCCCAGTGTGTGCCTGCGTGTGTTTGGGTCTAGGATGTACTTTATGATCGGAAGAGAGCAACAGGATAGGTGGAGGCTATACTTTTGTCAGGATGTGCCCTTTTTTTGACGTGCAGAGTGTGTGAACATAAGGTGCCACCTGGTTTTGTGTGTGCGTGTGTGCGGTATGCATTATGTTCATACAGTATGTAAGACAAGCTGTTATGTGCTCGAGGGAGCAGGTGTGGTTGCATCTGGGGTTTGGCCTGTTTGGTCTCATGGCAGGAAACAGCTGTTGGTTCTCTAATCAATAACAGATCTTGTTTTCATCATCATTAATTATTTCAAATAGCTTTGAGTCATTTTAATTTATTGTCAGGGAGAAAAAGTTTGATTGCAACTGTCTCATTGCTTCTCAATCAGTTTTTAAACATCCTGACGGGGGGAGGTTTCATCACTAAACAGCCGTGATCCATTTAGTTGTATGGCTCCAACAGCTATGGCAGGGGTGTCAAAGTCAATTTCATCGCGGGCCACATTAGCATTATGGTTGCACTCAATGGGCCGGTTGTAAATTTAAGACTATATAAATATACATATATAAATATATAATATATATTAAATAATGTATTATATTATATTATTGGCTCTGCATTATTATCGGATAGGGTAATAACTTCATAAATAACTACGTCTGAAAGCAGAAGTCTAGGGCAAATAATTGAAAGCAAATATTCAACAATTACATCAAAACTTTTGAACGAACATCCATAACATTCATCTGTTTGCAACTTATATATATCAATATTCCAATTACTTGTATATTGACTGCACTATTTCTATTATATTGTATTTTATTTTATTTACTTGCACTATTATCTGTGTTATTGTGCTGCACTGTTGGAGGAGCCTGTGACCTTTTCATTGTAATAACTACACTGCTATGTACAAATGACAATAGAAGCCTTGAATCTTGAATTGTATTGTATATTATATTCTTTGCAAGCTCTTGCAGGCCACATAAAATGAAGTCGCGGGCCGGATTTAGCCCCCGGGCCTTGAGTTTGACACCCCTGATCTATGGTGTTGTTTCAGGTGAAGATATATATTTATTAATTTTACAACATTTTAACACTATTGCCCATGAATATTATAGCTAATGCAGGAACTGGAATGGTTGCTAAGTTGTCAATTTAAAACTTTAACACAAAATTGAAAAAAGAACTATCCTTCATTCCAGACAGAGGTAGACAAAAGCATAACTTTGTGTCATTCAAAGTTAGCGAATGTCCATTGTTACACAAATTACTGAAGTTAGCAGGTGACTCATAGTAAAGGAACATTTACAGTGGGGTTTATGGATATGCTCTTAATGATTTGGCCTTCAAAGACTTCTTCAATATCACCATTCACATAACTGTATCTTTAACTTGCACTTTCTCCCACTTTGTTTGCCAGCTACTCGCTAACTTTGCTGTTTGGTGCCATACAAGCAGCGTTCAGTAGGTTCATCAAGGCTTTTTTGCAGAAAACAGGGGAAAAGGTTAATTAGAGCCGTGAGAGTGAACCCAAAAAATTCTGTCAAAACCCAAAACCTGCAGAAAAATTATAATATTTTTTTTTGCTTTGAGCAGCAGCTCTCAAACGCAAATTCATTTGATCCATTGTTGGTATGAAAATGTTGACTAATGCAGCTCTAAAGTATCATATTTTGAACCAGTGCATGACCTAACATTCCGTGTAATGGTGTCCGAAATACATGAATATACAATAACCCTTTTGTCCCCTGCTGATTTAATTTGAATTCTAATCATACTTTATGCATGCCAAGTGTTCTTACTGTGGATAAACACACAGGGTCATTCCCCATGAGTTTCTCCCACAGGGTAAACAACTGATCTTGTACAGTACTGGTTGTCGTTCAAAGCCACAGCCCGCCTGCTCTCACGATGTGTTTGGTGCATGCATGGGATTATGCTCTGGTCATTGTGGGATGGCCTGTGGGCAGGGTGGGAACATCTGGATCTGAAACCAAGCTCTGACACTTCCTGTCAAAGAGCCAACATCAATCTGCCTGCCAGCAAAACTCGGATGGATATCCAGTGGATCTGCAATTATTTGAAAACAAATGACAGAGGCAGAGGGAAAAGTCAGGGACATAGTGGGAACTCACTATGTTTCACAAGTTTCCTTAATTTTACAGATTTCCTCAAGAGAAAATAAATTCACATTTGAGCCAAATGCATGAGGAAACTTGTTGCTGTTGCAGAGTCATTTGCTCAGCCTCACATGACCCCCTCCATTGGCCATCAGTCATTATGTGCATGACAAACAACCTTAAGTATATGTGGCCCTTGGTCTCATGCTGTCTCACAGGGAGAATACTGTACTGTGGACTATACTCCTTTAGGCAGTGCCCTTCACCCCTCTTGTAATGCTTTCCAATGGCATCACTTCAGTGAGCTTGATCAATGACAACGATGAGTTAATACTCAAATCATTTTGTGGTGCAGTCACAAGACAATAATTCCATGTCCTACATCCTCAGTGTGTTATTCAAGTCTAAAAACCGTCCCAAGAGCAACTAATATGATTAGTGAAAGAGCACAAAGAGCAATTGTTACATTTCAGCCATAGTTGGGGGCTTGTTTATCATTTATAGCAACACTTGAGCACAAGCCCATCGCATGCTACTAACATGTTCACTCTCCCACAGTTCTTCAAGTCCACTTGAGTTTTCAAAGTATTAGGACATACATTATCGGGAAAGTCAAGGGCATATTAAATCACTGATAAAAACACACCACAAGACTTTGCAGGAGATGGGAGGGTCAGACATATTTGAGTATTTAACTTTTATTTTGGGAATATCATACCTGCATTTGTTCAAAACTGCAGTTTGGTACACATTAGGCTCTGACTCTTGTGTGGATTTCACAATGGATTATCTTTTTAATAACATGGTCTTCTCAAGTACTCCTGTGACGAGAACTAGGGTTGCATCAGAATCTTATCAGAAAGTAAATAGTTTAATGGAAGAGCTGAGCGTGGGTTTCTGGGTGGAGCCTGTTCGGAACCACACATCTCTCTTCTGAGATGCAGCATGTACTTGCAGGCAGCATACAGTATACACAGCAACACATGCCTTTGTCCATACACACAACCTGTCTGTCAGTTAGTAAATTAATCAGCAATAGTGTGTTAATAGTGCACATGTTTGGGTACAAAGACCTTCAAAAATGCCTCCATGGGCTCATTAAAGGAGTTCTGGCTTCACAGAGAAGTGGGACTACAGCCAGAAAAATATTTTCATGATCTTTCAACACATTTATCATCTTTAGAAACTCTCCACTGCATGAACCCATCCTCCCTGCTACATACCTTATTTCATCCTTCATTTGTTTTGATAACTTCCCTTTCCCTTTCATATTACTTCCCTAAAATGATTAATGGAGGAACACATTTCTGAAGTTTTTTGTGTTTCCCTCTTTCCATCCTCACGGTCCCCACAAATGTGGGGCCCTGTTGGGGCCCTCTTGCTTTTCATCTTTCCCTCTGTAATGTTGTCCTCTGTATGTACTGCAGCATATTCTTCCCTCGTCACTTCTCAGGGTTATTTCTAGCACAGCTTCCCTTCCAAGTATACTGAACAACAGGGACGGATATCACAGACAGTCTCTCTACCCCCTCTGCTGTGTGTGTGGGTGTTGCGAGGACATTTTGGGCATTGTGTAAAGAGAGAAAAAAGAATCTTGGATTGTGGAGATTTGCAAGCATTGTCTGAATGTCCGATCTGACGTTGGGATGTTCAAACTTTGCTTAAATACTGAGGCCTTTTTGAGATGGCTAAACGCACTGCTGTATGCTACAAAGTGAAAGTCTTTCAAATGACAGAAAAACATGTTATTTTAATAGCTGTGTATTGTCTTTACTTTGCCAAAGCAAAACATTTTTAGCGTCAGCAATCTTAATCTCAATATGATATGATGATCCAAATTACTTTAACGTACTAACTTGTACAAACTCCTGTTACAAAATAGTGATTAGATTCTCCCAACTTGTCTCCAGTTATAGTCTCACATTTAACAAAACGAAAAATGTAGTCAATGGGGTCAAATCAGTTTCTTTTATGTAATGCGACATCAAATATTTGTATGTTAAATGCATGAAAATGTTTAGTAGATTGTATTTAATCGCTTCACTCATGCTGGGTTGTTATCGGTCTGAATCCCTGCTAAGAGTAGTTATCTGCAGTCATTAGTTATTTCCTGGTTATAATTTAAAAAACACTAAATCCGCAGAAAACAATCAGGATGTGATAGTGACTGACTGCAAGATGATTTGATCACAGCTGCTAGGTGTTAATCTTGTAAATTGGGCTTCTTCTGTTTGAGGCATCAAGAGTCAGGACGTCTTTCTTATTTAATGCAGTCAAAGTTAGTCCTCAATATTGCAATTGTACTAACGTGCATTTGAACAACTTGGGGGAAAATGTTACTAGCTATTTGTTCAATGATTACAAATCTTTGACCTGAACTGAATACCAAAAAAACAACAACAACCATAGTACACGCATGAACTCCCAAGACTAATGAAGGAGAAGAGAAGGAATACATCTCACAATAACACACACAATACTGCATACTGCACACCAAAACAGCCAAGTATGCTTCAGCTTCACACTTCACTTATTATTTATCTACCTAATCTAATTAAATATGTATTTTTTAGTAACAGTCACATGATGAGTTATAAGAGTTGAGGTTCGTGAGATCTTGATGTTCACATGCAGCTGTTCATCAGATCATGAACTGTGAGCCGGAGAGGTAATGAGAGTCTCTCCAGATGTTTGTCTCTCCGCAGTTAGTTGTCCTCCTCTTACACTGGCAGCAGCACTTGTACTCTGCAAGCTTATCTACCAGGAGCCGACCAGCAGACCTGACCACAGGGAGACAGAGGGAAGCAAGGGGAGATGTATCTTTTGAGCAAGTCAGTTATGTGGAACAGTACATCCCAATTAGACAGGTGTTATCGCCATCAGTAGAGAATACATTCAAAATCAACTTTGTCATTGCCTTTCAAAGATTTGATGTTGTCAAGCCACTCTAAGTTATGTATGTAAGATAACTTGTCAAAATGCTTCTGTGTTATCTTGTACTGAAACACACCTCAGGAAGCGCCTGTCCTCTTCCTCTCGCTGGTGTTTCAGCTTTGCGTTGCGACTCCACTCGTCCCCTAGTGACTTACTGATGTCTCGCCTCTTCTCAAAGCGATTAATGTGGTCCAATATTAGCCTGCAGAGGAAACATACCAGAGAGAGAGAGAGAGAGTCTACCATAGTTTCCACAGAGCACATGTTTTCACACATGTTTTCCCTCTTCCTTTACTCACTCCATTTTGTTGTGTTTGAGAACTTCTCGCTCTTTCTGCAGCTGTTCTTGGCGGTTGTGCAGTTCTTCCTTCTTCCGCTGAGTGGCGGTACTGAAATTGATCCGGAAGTGCTGCCAGTATATGAATAACATCACATCATTCTCAATATGTAAGAGTTAAATGTACACATGAAACCCACAGTAAGATGTATTATAATATTGATAAAAAAACGGTGGTATTGTGTAATTACCCTCCTTCTTCGGGACAATTTTGAGGTTGTGTATTTTACTTGAGTATTACCATTTTATAGTACTTTAACCTTTAAATATTTCCCAAAGAAAATGTTGCAGTTTTTATTCCACAGAATTTATCTCATATTGTCTTGATTTGGCAAGTTCACATTTAACGTTGTTTAAGCTAACCTAATAAAACATGTACAATTATCTAAACCAGCTGCGCCATGAATCCAATAATATAATACAATTCTTTAATATGCTACTTTAAGTAACTTCTCACAAACCGTAAAAAATCTAATAAATGCAGAGACTTTGATATCATTTGGAGCAATCACTGGTTATTTCGGACATCTGCATGATGCAACAACTGCAGATTGAGGTTTGTGGCACCAATCAGAAACAGATTTAACCTTCTGTGCCCTCTCTCGGCCCTCTGCGTTGCTGGTGGCCGTCTCACAGCGGTTGAACCCGGAGTTGTCAGCCTGGCACTCTTGAGGGTCTGTGCTCTTCCTATCTCTGACCTAAAGGACACAAATGACTAATTTCAGCTGTAACGTTACCATGCAGCGGTCCTCCTGGGTCAGATGTGGCTGGTGGCTGTTCCCCTCTGGCCCACAAGGTCAAACCAAAACCAAGAGAAAATGTTTTTGTTGTTGGCTGACTTTAAAGTACACAACACCTACTAAACACAAGCATCATTTTGGTTTGCATTCTTATACTGGCTCAGAACCAGAGATATTGATTTTATTCCATGCATTCTTCTTTCTCGTCAAATCAAACCAAAAAAACAGATCCTGTTTAATGTAATGCTTGCTCCGGTGATTTAAACTAAAGGATGGGCGACAGCTTCACTCTCATTATGAAATTCAATACCATTTATAACCTTTTGTTCATTTCACACAACTCAAATCATTGTTTCTGTCTACTCAACTTTGAGAAGTATATTCTTGCCTGAGTGTCCAGGGCCCTTTTGTAAATAGTAGTTCTCTCATGTTTCCGCTGAAGCTGCTGAGCCTTCTGCGAAGCCATCCTAAAATACACACACACACACACACACACACACACACACACACACACACACACACACACACACACACAGCTCTCGTAATTTGTGCTGTAGCTGAGCAGACTGTTGACTCGCCTGCAGTTGTAAACACATTTAACCAGATGACTCTAATTATACCAACAGAGGGTTACTGGAAATGCCAGAGCATAACTGCTGTAACAGACTCACTCCTGGACCAGCTGGACCTGATCCAGATGTTCCAGGAGAAGACGGTTCTGCTGATCTCGGGCCTCATGTTGCTGGCGAGTCTCTATCTGACCCTGAAGCTCGTTCATGTAGCGATGCTGCTGGATCCTCGGCGGCGGAGTGAAGGGCCGTGTCGGGAAGACGAATGAAGTCTAAATACAAGCATCCCAGAGTAATAATAAGGTCAAATCTGAGATGTTTATAAACTTGAATCCTGTGTGCTACAAATATGGTCAGATTAATTTACAAAAATAACTATTAAATCATTCAGAAATGAAACTGCCTTGATGAAGTCCACAGGAAGTTGACAGTGTCTGTGTCTGTGGTTTACTGTTCACTTTCATATCAGAGCTGCAGTAAAAGGTCAACGACAACAGTTGCTCCTCTCCGTTACTTTGTAGTACAAACTAGCTCCTCAAGTGTTGGCTACAGGGGCTGAGTCTCAAGTGTTCAGGTTATACTCACAGGGAAGAGAGGACAGAAATTCTTCTCTTTCTTTTCAGACATTTGCAGGTTGAATGTAGCAACCTGCTTTGCATGCTCACGTTGCTCATTCAGCTTCTCCTGCCAGATGCACACACAAAGACACCCCTTGTATTATCATGTTGACTGAAAGAGAAAAGACATTGAGAGAAAGACATATATTCACCACGGAGGGCAGTTTTAATTAACCATAAAATAGTATTGGCAGAAACAACATGCACAAGTTGAACTTCAAGTTGTTTAATTTTGAGTTGTAATATCCCACATTTCCCACACCTCTCCCAGTGCTGTTCTCAGCTCTCTGGCCCCAACCAGTCTGGAACCACCCTTACATCCTCAGTTGTTAAGATTTGTTTTATTGATGTTTTTCTTATTGCTACTTTTACTTTCTCTTGACATAATGGTTTGACTTCTGCCTCTGACCATGGAACAAACTGTTTCTATTTCCTCAGTTGGTTGTTTTCTGTACCCTTTCAAATGATGTATTTACTGTTACTATTACAGCTGTTACTCACACACCTGTTCTTGGTGCATGTGCTGCCTGTCTCTCTGCTGTTCTTTCAGCAGTAAGAGCTTCTCCTGATCTTTCTCTTCGGCCTGCTGCTGCTCCCTCAGGTACACTGGAACATTTCTTTGGGCCCGCTGCATGCACAGGTAGCACAGCTCCTACGATTACAAGACAGTTCTTACAATTAAACACTTGAATCAGTAATGCAAAAAGTTATTTTCCTCTCAGGCTTTTGCTATAAATTATATATTTATGGACACCCCTTCAGCTCCCTGCATCATACCGAAAGGGTCACATCAAAAAAACATAATTCCCTATAAATAAAAAGTCATTTATTTAGTCTTAGTCCAGTGACCAAGAAAGTGAACCCACCTCTTAAATATAAAGGACCTCTATACAAGCCAAATTACTTACTGAAGACTTCTACATATACATGAGGCCTAACACATACCTGTCCAGCACGAGCGTGTCCAAAGCAGTTACCAGTCACACCAGGGTCCTCTAGTTTGTGAGCGACATCTCGCGGTGTGACGGAGACGGTGGGCCTGAGATTGGAAACAGATTATTTACCACTTTGTATGTTTCATCAAAGAGAACGGCTCTCTTTAATGTGCAGATTGGTGTCACTTTATTAGTGTATTATGTTACAATTGTGTGACATTTGAATATTAAAACAGTATTAAATACTTTAGTCTTTCATGGGAACACCATGGACATGTGTTTGAGTTGTAAAGGGGCTCTAACTGTTTCTTAGGATATCATAGCAGAATAAGGATTAGTAATCAAATCAGATGACACTTGTTGGTCATAAGTCAAAAAGTCAACTTTATTGTAAATCTTCTGTGTGTGATACAGACAGGGAGATCGAAATGATGTTTCTCACAATCCCGAGGAATAATAATATATATATATATAGTTATATTTATATATTTGTTTTATTTTAAATGCAGATGAATATATATGTACGGAGAGTCTCAGTGCACTTGCCACAAGAGAAGAAAGGAACAGGGGATTCAATTGAAATTATAGGGAGGATCTTAATATCACTCTGTGCCATGTGTGTTTTGTGTGAGTGTATAAGTGCTGACAGTGCAATTAGGTAATGGCAGAAGAGGAACCTGGCCCACAGATAGTTGTGCATCATTGATGGAGCTTGAAGCTGCATAGGTCGGTAACAATATGAGACCACCCCTGAGGTCCCAGCTACCAGAGACTCAACCACCAGCGAACAGCTCTGTGCACTGCAAGCTGAACCTCTCCATAGAGTGTGTGTGCCTGTCCGTCTGAATCATTGTGTGTGTTTTACTTGTCTGTGGCCTCCATGGGGGGTTGTGGATTCAGTTCTTCAGGCAGGCTGACAGCTTTCATCTTGGCAGGCTGCAGTGGCTGATGGGATTTAGATTCTCCCTGTTGGGGAACTTCTGTAGAGACACACAACACTAGTAGTTTCACTTTTTCTAAGTCATATTGTTCTTCTTATGGCTCTAGATCTATCATCATCAATAAGCTGCATCTCAACCCCTGATGCCCCCTATTCATTCTGTTGAAAGAGAATGGTTTCAGTAAGCCAAACAAACCAAACAAAGTGGTTTGAAGTCAATTTGACAGAGCCAGGCTAGCTAACTGTTCCCCTCTCCTTCCGTCTACTACAGGTACAGTAATAGACCATTAACTGTAGTTTATTATCAAACAGATAGTCATCTACCATTTCCTCAAGAAATCAAATAAGTATTTATTTCCCAAATTACCAAAACTACTCCTCCAAACAGCTAAATAAATGAAGGTTTCCTTTGCAGCAAGTTGATAAAATGCTTGAATTTGAATCAATACTTATGTTAGTGCTATCAAATCCTAAATGATCAGGTTTGTGGAAACCCATCTTTCACCTCCTGCATTCCTTTGGTCTTGAGCTTTGTCAGCAGCCCTTTTCTCTGGCTCAGGAGAACAGACAGTTGGCATGGTGACGGGGTTGGCAGACTGTGGCATCTGGAGCCTAGACAGGCCACCGGACAGTAAAGAGACACTGCTTCCAGGTCTCTGCAGGGACAAAAGTACAGATAATCTGCATCGATACTAATTAATTATATACAGTATCATTCAACACTTGCACGTTTTTAAACTCACATTGTCAAAGGCTAACAGCAGCCGACCAGTTCCATCCATGGCATTAATAAAATCTCTGTTGAACTTCATTCTCACCTTTGAATAAAATCAGATGAGATTACATTCAACAGAACATCAGTAGTTATGTTACCAGAGTACAATATAATGTGAGGAGGTGAGCCACCTTGTTGTTCCTGAAGGACAAAACTCCAATTCCCTGGAAAGTGAGGAATATGTTTTTTTCAGAGGCCAACAATCTGAAGAGGAGAAGAAGAGTTTCTCTAACGCAGCCCTCCACCATGTCTCGACTGAAAGGAGTCTCTTGTGACACAGCTGCAAAGTTCAGTTGCACCACTGGTAGATGTGTTGCTGTAAGGGACACACAAGTAAAAAACATATAGTCAGAAAATAATCTCATCAGTGCTTTATCAGGGCTGTGTTCATGCAGTTCGATCAGATTTAATTGACAACAACCAAACCACAAACTATCCTCTGATTCAAATGTGTCTAAATCCAGATAGGTGTGTTATGTTTGCAATATTTGATATCAGCATCAAAGAAAAATACCTTTTATTCTCCTGATATGTGATTTGATGTATGAAGGGACTTTTTTCTGATTAGTTTGCTGTGAAATATGAAGCCATTTGTAAGTCTCACCTGCAGCCAGTGGCCTGGTCTGCTTTAAACCAAGAGACTGGACTAGTTTGCCAGCCAGGAGGAAGATGGGTCTTTGGATCATTGTGAATTTATTCCCTATGTCCAACTTCTGCTGAGAGAAGGTGAAGGTGCCAAGTCCTGCCAGGTGAACTCCCTGTTACAATGGATTTAACAATCAATGAGACATATGATAGATAGATAAATAGATGAATACATAGACAGATAAATAGAGGCTAACCTTCTGTAAGGCCATATGACGTTCAATGTAGGCGGAAACATCACCCCAAATACAGTTAATATCTGAAGAAAAAAGACATTAGCCTATATTTGGTGATATTGCAACATGGAGACTCATGCACACTTTATTAGCAGTTGTGTGGAGAATATAAACATTATGAACATTTTAATGGTACACATAAATAAAGTCTACGTATTTTCCAACCTTTTTCAGAGTGCTGGGAGAGAGTAGATAAAGTCCGTCCGTCCATTTCTGACACCAGCCGAAGTATGTCAGTCATATCTCTGAAATATTTGTAATCCTCACAGGACAATGAGTGTTAAAAACGTTCCTCTAAGAAATGTCTTCTGCCTGCTTGGCTGCTACTGCCAAATACCAAGACGAGACTTGAGAGCCGCGGTCACCGTAGCAATGCCCCCCCCCCCCCCCCCCCCCCCCCCCCCCCAGCAGGGCACGCACCTGTCCTGGTCAGAGAGACGTAACGCGTCTGTGCGACGGACAACACACTGCAACAAAGGAGGTGTCAATGAGTTCAAGTCTCCTCGTAGTTTTGTCGGACACCTGGGGCCGTATTCACAAAGGATCTTAAGGCTAAAAGTAGCTCCTAACTGGCGAATTTAGGAGAAACTCCTAAACATAATGGGCGTGTCAGTCTTAAATTTAGGACTCCTAATTTTTTTCACTTAGAGCAATTCACAAAGTATTTTAGGCTTAAAAGTAGCACCTAAGTTTAGGAGAGCTTAAAGGTCCTCGAGAGGACTCCTAACTCAGTAAGACCTATTCACAAAAACTCAGAAGAGGAAGAGCTGTGTGATGTGATGCTGCAGCTGGACTTTCATCTTGATTTCTCCTGTGGGGAAGATATATATATAATTTGTAACACATTTTTGGGAAGCGGGTTGAACAGTTGCACATTGTAATTCTTCTGTAAATATTAAACAGAAATGTTTTTCATGTAGCCTATTGCAATTATTGCATGCATACCCCTCAATCTCCTTTTTCACGGGGGGGTGCGAGTGACTTCTCCGACCGGCCCACCCGTCGGGGGGGGGGGGGGGGGGGGCAATTGGGCTTTCGCTTCCGTTTAACTTTGACTTCACTTTCATTCATCATGATAGGGGGACTTGAACGGCGGTATGGGCTGTTATTGAAAGTGTTTCAGTGCTGGAAATATGCTCATTGGATAATAGTTTGCAGGGTGCTTTTAATTGCCTCCTGTGGTGCCGGTACAAGGGAGTCGGAGGTGGAGTGTTAAGGATTGAATTCCAGTCTTTATTACCAGTTGACATGACAGGTAATATACACGTCTGCTTGGTAAGAATAACTAGCAGGAATGACTAATCTAAAGCTACCGGTGTTTCCCCTAACGGGTCCGTGTAGCAACATAACAATACGTGAATTACGTCCTTAATCAGTGTCACCACACAAGCCCCCCCAGAATTCACGAATAAACAAAATCCCTGTGGCGGGGGGGAACAACACGCCTGCCTCTACGAGACCTGCGCACCGGGGTCGGTACAGCGACCTCCGCCTGTGCGGCCTCCGTCAGAGAAGGCAACTGAACAGCAGATTCACCCCGCCCCACAGGAATCAAAGCTGGGGGTCGGCCCCGTCTCGGCAACCGGGCCAACACTACCGGCTGATCAACGTCCAAGTGAGCAGCCTTCACCCGGTCAACCGAGACGTGCTCGGCCTTACCGCTCATGTCGACCACCAGGTGCTTGTCCCCTTGTTCTAAAACCCGGAAAGGTCCATCATAAGGGGGTTGCAGGGGGCCTCTGTGCGCGTCGTGGCGTATGAAAACATGCTCAGCCGAGCGCAGTTCCACGGGAACCCGAGACATAGGTGCACAGTGTTGTGAAGTCGGAACTGGAGAGAAAGCCTCCGCTGCGTCCCGCAGGACCACCCGCTGAGCCGTAGCCGACCAAGGAGATGTAGCATTAGGGAGGAAATCCCCTGGAACCCTCAACGGCTGACCGTAGACCATCTCTGCCGTAGAGCACTGCAGGTCCTCCTTGGGTGCGGTTCTCAGGCCCAGCATCACCCAAGGCAGCTTGTCGACCCAGTTGCCGTCCGTAAGTCCGGCTTTGAGGGCCGCCTTCATGGAGCGGTGGAAACACTCGCAGAGGCCGTTAGCCTGGGGGTGGTAAGCGGTAGTCCTGTGCAGCTTAACCCCTAAACTGCCCGCTACAGCATTCCAGAGCTCGGACGTGAATTGAGAGCCTCTGTCCGAGGAAATGTCTGACGGGGTGCCAAAACGACACACCCACGTCGCGATGAAGGCCCGGGCCACGTCTGCAGCCGTCGTCGAGACGAGAGGAACCGCCTCCGGCCACCGGGTCGTCCTGTCCACCATGGTGAGGAGGTAGGAAAAACCTTGAGAGGAGGGTAACGGACCCACCAGGTCGATGTTCACATGATCAAACCTCCTCTCAGGTACTGCAAAACGCTCCAACGGGGCCTTCGTGTGACGGTGCACCTTAGCGCGTTGACAAGCCACACATTCTCTGGCCCACGTCCTGACGTCCTTCTTCAGCCCCAGCCAAACGAACTTCCCCGCGACCAAGCGTACGGAAGCTTTGACACCGGGGTGTGACAGTCCATGCACCGCTTCAAAAACAGGACGCCTCCAACTGGCGGGAACGACAGGCCGCGACAGGCCCGTAGAGACGTCGCAGAGAAGAGTAGCGCCCGCGTCGCCGAACACCACACTTTGTAGATCCAACCCCGTGCTCCCCAGCAACAGAGTCTGGACGGCGGGGTCGGCAACTTGGTCCGCCGCCATGTGATTATAATCCAGCCCCAGCTGGACGGCGCCGATAACGACCCTGGAGAGGCAATCTGCGACCAGATTCGACTTCCCGGCCACGTGCTTAATGTCCGTAGTGAACTCTGATATGTAGGACAGCTGCCTCTGCTGACGGGCCGACCAAGGCTCCGCCACCTTTGACATGGCGAAAGTGAGCGGCTTGTCCCTGCCTTCCAGCATAAAACGGAAATGTCTCACGGCCAAGTAAAGACCCAGGAGCTCCCGGTCAAAAGCACTGTACTTGCGTTCTCTGGGCGTCAGCTGGCGGCTGAAAAAGGCAAGTGGCTGCCAAGCGCCCTGGACCCACTGCTCGTGCACTGCGCCGACTGCGTAGTCCGATGCGTCCGTGGTGATGGAAATGGGGGCCTCGGAAGAAGGATGTGCCAGCAAAGCCGCCTGAGCCAACGCTGTCTTGACCCCGGCAAACGCTGCGTCCGCTTCCGCTGTCCAGTCGATCGCCTGGACGGGGGTCGTGCCCTTCAACGCCTCGTACAGCGGCCGCATGACGTCAGCAGCCCGGGCGAAGAAACGGTGGTAGAAAGTCACCATCCCCAGAAACTCACGGAGAGCCCTGGCTGTGAGCGGGCGGGGAAAAGCCTGGCAGGCTTCGCCGGCAGAGGTGCAGCACCGCCCTTGGTGACGCGATGTCCGAGGAAATCAATGTCAGATACTCCAAATTGGCACTTTGCAGGATTGATGATTAATCCGTGTTCGCTGAGCCGCGTGAACAGGGCTCAGAGGTGAGCTAAGTGCTCCTGCACCGTAGCGCTGGCGACGAGTATGTCGTCCAGATAGACAAAAACGAAAGGCAGGTCCCGCAGCACCGAGTCCATCAGGCGCTGGAAGGTCTGAGCAGCGTTTTTGAGTCCAAAAGGCATCCGCAGAAACTCGAAAAGACCAAAAGGGGTTATCACCGCGGTCTTGGGAATGTCCAGGGGGTGCATGGGCACCTGGTGATATCCACGCACCAGGTCCACCTTTGAGAACACCCCCGTGCCGGCCAGATGCGCCGAAAAATCCTGAATGTGCGGCACAGGATAGCGGTCAGGCGTAGTGGCGTCGTTGAGCCGTCGGTAATCCCCGCACGGGCGGAACCCGCCGTTCGGTTTGGGTACGACGTGCAGAGGGGAAGCCCACGGGCTGTTAGAGCGGCGGACAATGCCCAGGCGCTCCATGGTTGCGAATTCCGCCCTTGCTACAGTCAGCTTAGAAGGGCCCTGGCGTAGACAGGAGGTCCCTCGGTGGTGACGTGGTGCTCCACGCCATGCTTGGTGGAAAGTGCAGAAAAAGTGGGCAGTGACAGGTCTGGAAACTCGGCCAAAAGTCTGAGAAAAGTGTCCGCCCCCGTCAGCGAGCCCGACAGCCCGTTGTATGCTGCGCTGCCTAGTGTGCACACGAGGGAGGAAAATGTCCAAAGCATCCACTAAACGTCTGTTCTTAACGTCCACTAAAAGTCTGTGAGCGCACAGAAAATCCGCCCCGAGGAGGGGAAAAGAAATGTCTGCCGTCACAAAATCCCACTTGAAACGTTGTCCACTGATGCATAAACACATAGTCCTCGTTAGTCGCTCGAGGCTACTAACGAGCGCCGGCCCCTCCGTTTCCCGGGGGTTTGTAGCTGCACGGGGCGACGCATTTCTTCGCCATTGTCCCAAACCGTGCGTGTAAAAAGCACTCTCCGGTGCCTCCGCCACTTCTTCATGACAGCCGATGATCCGCCGAATGCTGCGGCTAACGGCTCTGCTGCGGGCTGCTGGGCTGCCATGAAGAATCGATCAGCTTCCTCCGCCAAGGCCCGTGGCTCTGCGACTGGAGTGTTGGCCAACGCCGTCTGGACCCGAGGAGGTAAGTGGCTCAGGAAAATCTCCGTGAACAATATCCGGGGATCCTCGCCCCCGAGCAGGTTTAGCATCTTCTCCATGAGTTGGGATGGCTTGCTGTCCCCAAGGTCTCGAATATCTAGGATTTGGCGGGCTCTCTACTTAGCCGATAGGCCGAATGTTTTTATGAGAAGGGCCTTAACCGCTTCGTACTTGCCATAGGTCGGGGGAGAAGCAATAAAGCCCACCAGCCTGGACGAAGTGGAGTTTCCTAGCGCTGCCACAACGTGGTAATATTTCAACTCCTCATCGCGGACCTGTCTGCAGGCGAAGTGCGCCTCCACGTGTGCAAACCAGGCCTCCGCGGCGTGCTCCCAGAACTCCGGCAATTTAACGAATGCAGCCGTCATGTTCAAAAATTCTCCGGATACTTCGTCGGAAAAGTCAGGGTCACCAGTGTGGTGCCGGTACAAGGGAGTCGGAGGTGGAGTGTTAAGGATTGAATTCCAGTCTTTATTACCAGTTGACACGCCTGCTCTGAACAACCAATCACCGTACTGACCGCTTCGAATCTCATGCACGAGAATCGACGTCATCCATAGCAACGGCGCGTCACTCTTAGTTCACTCTTACCCCCTGATCCCACTGGGAGCGTCTGCGTTACGTTACGTTGTGGCTGACCCCCTGATCCCACCGGGCGCTTCTACGCCACGCCACGCCACGCTACGTTCCGTCTGCTGGGTTTTTAGCGTTCGCGGCCACT
>CALSBZ010046686.1:128105-144866 GCA_943591055.1 Gobionotothen gibberifrons | reverse complement strand
ACCTCCAACGGCACAGGACATAGGGTTGGCAGGACCCCCGGCAGAAGAGTAGTCTGCGGGACCTCCAATGGCACAGGACATAGGGTTGGCAGGACCCCCAGCGGAACCTCCAACGGCACTTGAATAGGGACTTGAGTAGGGACTAGAGAAGGGGCTTGAGATTAAACTCGAGAGAGGGCTTGAGAGGGAACTCGAGAGGAAACTTGAGAGGTGACTTGAGAGGGAACTTGAGAGGTGACTTGAGAGGGAACTTGAGAGGTGACTTGAGAGGTGATTTGAGAGGGAACTCGAGAGGTGACTTGAGAGGGAACTCGAGAGGTGACTTGAGATGGAACTCGAGAGGGTACTTGAGAAGTGTCTTGAAAGGGGACTCGAGAGGGGACTCGAGAGGGGACTCGAGAGGGGACTCGAGAGGGTACTTGAGAAGTGTCTTGAAAGGGAACTCGAGAGGGGACTCGAGAGGTAACTCGAGAGGAGACTTGAGAGAGAACTGGAGAGGAGACTCGAGAGATGACTCGAGAGGGGACTCGAGGGGAGACTCAAGAGGTGACTTGAGAGGTAACTTGAGAGGGCTCTCGAGAGGGGACTCGAGGGGGAAACTGAGAGGTGGCTCGAGAGGGAACTTGAGAGGTGACTTGAGAGGGAACTCGAGAGGTGATTTGAGAGGCAACTCGAGAGGGGACTTGAGAGGGGACTAGGGAGGGAACTTGAGAGGGAACTCGAGAGGGGATTTGAGAGGTGACTTGAGAGGGAACTCGAGGGATGACTTGAAAGGGAACTCGAGAGGTGACTTGAGAGGTGATTTGAGAGGGAACTCGAGAGGTGACTTGAGAGGGAACTCGAGAGGGTACTTGAGAAGTGTCTTGAAAGGGGACTCGAGAGGGGACTCGAGAGGGTACTTGAGAAGTGTCTTGAAAGGGAACTCGAGAGGGGACTCGAGAGGTAACTCGAGAGGAGACTTGAGAGAGAACTGGAGAGGAGACTCGAGAGATGACTCGAGAGGGGACTCGAGAGGTGACTTGAGAGGGGACTCGAGGGGGAAACTGAGAGGTGGCTTGAGAGGGAACTCGAGAGGGGACTCGAGAGGTGACTCAAGAGGGGACTTGAGAGGGTACTTGAGAAGTGTCTTGAAAGGGGACTTGAGGGGGAAACTGAGAGGTGGCTTGAGAGGGAACTCGAGAGGGGACTCAAGAGGTGACTCGAGAGGGGACTTGAGAAGAGACTTGAGACAGAACTGGAGAGGTGACTTGAGACGGTCGGTATGTCGACAGGACACGGGCAGTTGGCGTCGGCTGGAGAGCCAACAGGAGACGAGGTGCTGGAGTCGGCCGGTACGTTGACAGGAGACGAAGGTGCTGGAGTCGGCCGGTACGCCGACAGGACTCGGGGAGCTGGCGTCGGCTGGAGAGCAGAAGGGATGACAGGTGAAAACGATCAGGAATTAGACACACCAGGGAAACTAACGACAGACAGGAAAACACAGGGAAAAAAGACCAGACAATATACGGGCAGGAAAACATGACAAGGAGAACAGAAAAACACCCACTACCAGACACACAAACTTAAAACCGTGACATATACAGTATACAGACTTGTCTGCAGTTACATTAGAGGCAGTTTATTTCTATCATCATTACATTTGCTGATCAGAGGGGTGTACAGAGAAGATCCGTGGGTTAGCAAGGTATGTTGAGCCTAAAGCCAGAGTTCATATAGCAAAGGTGGCTTTTTTCTGGCTAGATCGCCATGGCAACTTTAGCTGTTCAAAGTTGTTGTCATTAAAGTTATTATTTTATAGTGTCTCTATTTGTAGTCGATACTCAACCTATGAGCTGTACAGATTCTCAGCAGAGGGATTACTTCATACACAAACTTTTCCGTTTTTTGTTTTGCGACAAGTATACAAATCTACCAACCTCATAGGTGGAATATCATTGGATATTGTCTAAGATAAAATCAGTAGCAGACCCCTTTAGCTTCTTTGTAATACTGGCCAAATGACGACAAATATTAGATGGACGACAAACTTGGCAGTCATTATGAACACATTAACAAGGAAAGTAAAGCTCTTTAATAGATTGTGACAGGAGGGGTTGGCTCTAACCAGCAGCAGGTTTATTTCAGGTGCCTAAGCCGAGTTGGCAGCAGCAGTCTAGGCAGGAGCGTCGAGAGTAAATTAATCCTGATGGCACTCACCAACCATCATGCTGTAGCACCATGAGTGCATAAGTGCTTGTAATGTAATCAGCTGTTGTGCAGATGATACGCATTAACCAGTGCACCAATTTAAAAACATGAGGGAAGATCCTAATTACATTTACAGTGATCTGAGTGCAACACCCTTAGATTAGTAGGAGTTAAAACTATGTAATCTCTCAAAGTTTTGTTATGAAAGTGCTGTAAACCCTCAGAGAGATTGTGTGTGTGACAGGATGCAGATAAGACTTTTTTTTGTGTGTGTGTAGAGAGGGTTTGTATGAGCTGGTGAGAGAGGTGGCAGGGTTTAACTCCAGCAGATTAAGGCTGTTGTGTAACAGCATGTGGGCCTGTGCTTCGTGAGATTGACATGTGTTGTCTGTGGGGTTAAGTATATTCTTATATGGATGAAATGGGGGGGACTTCACTGCTCCTCCCAGTCAGGTGTCTGTTTGAGAGGATGACTTCAAAAACGTATATGGTCTCATTCCATTCAATTAAAATTACAAACAGAGAGAAATTACTACGAGCACATATTTTTTCATATTAATATAGCCTGTAATACAGGAGTAAGCACACTAAAAAAGTAACTATTATCTCACAAGATATTTTTCCAGATGGCATGCTTTAAAGGTAGGCAGAGTAGGCTATTGAAGAATAATAATGGGTTCTTGCTACAAAACAATAATAATGGGAATAGTTTAAGATTTTGAGAAATAATCTTGTATGTGTTATTCTCATTTAAAATAGATGTTCATCTCGTATCTGTGTTACAGAGGTTCAGAGAGAGAGCCAGGCTTGCTGAGCTAGCTAGAGTCAAGATGTCATTAGCGTAGCCATGAAATAAAGTACATAACTTATCATAAAACCCAACTGTTGCTTTACATTTCAGTTTTGTCTTTATTAAGAAATTAGATACAAAATACATTTCTGAGTTTTAGAGTTGTTGGTGGAACTTATCCCCCTCTAGTACAGCAACAACGTGGCTCTTTGCCCCACTACTCCTAGCGATGCTAGAAAATCTATGCTAAAATAGACTGACAACATCCAGACTCCAGCTAGAAACTGTAAAAGCAGTTAGAATTACTAATGTAGTACATTGTGGCAGAACAGCAGAGTGATGATTGTCTTGGGGTTCAACCGTTCAACACTGCAAGAGACACCTTGCATATTACACACTGATCCTCTAAGAAGAATACAGATGAGAGCATGCTCTATATCAGGGGTGGGGAACCTCCGGCCCCCGGGCCATATACGGCCCGCGAGACCATTTGGTATGGCCCTCGAGGTACTTTTTTAACACGCAAAAAAGAAAAAAATTAAAGAAATCTAGACCGCAAAAAAATGAAACAAGCGAGTGCCTGTTTTTCCTGCCAATTGCCAATTAAGAAATAAAAAACGATGTAGGTTAGAGACGAGTTAAATAAGCTCATATTTGAATTCCCCATAAAAAAACACATAATTTAGACGCCCCCATGTTAGGATTTCCTTCAGATTCATGTTAGCACCTGAGTATGACCCGCCCTATTGGTGTATGATACAATTTGATTTCTAATTTTAAATAAAAGGAAATAAATTCACAGTTATTGTCAAACAGTAGTTAAATCAATTTCTCGCTTATTGTAAGAATGTATTTCATCATATTCATATTTAAATGATCGGGAAATTACGTTGTAATGATAATAAATCACCTCCCTCATTCAGATTAATGTCAATTGTTATTTTTTATGTTTGAATGTTAAAAAAGAACAATCGACAGTGTTGTAGAGCCGATGAATGGGAGTCAGCAGGATGATCTTGTATACACGCAACACAACACAGGTGCACTCACTAACTCGTCCGTGGTGCAACACACACTATATAACCCAGTGAATTGTGTCCCGTAAATGTCACCAGTGTAAACATAATTATGTAAATAACCCAATTTGTGTTCTGTGAAACGGAAAAGGATATTACATTGTTTTTGTTACTTTCGTTGCAGTGTCTTAAATGTAATTTAGGTTAACTTCCTGTTTTATTTAGAATTATTATTACCTCTTGGGTTGCCGTACAGCCAATGCGTAACGTCATTGGTAAGCGTAACGGACCCCGAGCAGATCTGGTAGGCCCATGGATGTACAGTATAATAAGAACGGGATACAGTGTGGGAGGCGGGGCCTCATTCATTCCTATGAGAGTTGCTCATTGGTGCATGATGATAAAATGGCCCAACTTTTGAGAGAGCGAAACGTCACAGATTACCCGGCATGCCTTAGAAGTACCCGTATGTGCGCTCATAGCACATGCGCAACTTTTTTTTTTTTTTATCAACTTTCTTTATTGGAAGCAATTAGACCAACAAAACAACAGAGCAGTGTCACAGAGAACTTCCATTCTTCCATTTTTCCCCGTCATTTTATCCCTCCCACAATCCCACAATCCCACCCAAAGGAGAACACTTCTCAGTACACAAAATGTAAACAGTACAAAATACATACAACAAATACATAAGTATGAAAATAAAATTAAAAAAAATAATTAAAAAAATTAAAAAAAAGGGGGGGGGGCTAGCAGGGTGGCAAAGGCTAGAACAGTCCGTATAACTTTAGAGGCGACAGGCTGCAGGGGGGCACCAAACAAGACCAAGAGAGGATCTGGAAGGATAGTAGTATTATATGCTGTGCTAAGAGTTTTGAAGACATTGGACCAGAATGTGGTGAGCCTAGGGCAGAGACAGAACATATGGGAATGGTTGGCTGGGGATTGTTTGCACCTATTACAAGAGTCAGTTACATTGGGGTAAATCCGATATAGCCTCAAGTTAGTGTCGTGAACTTTGTGCACAACTTTACACTGTAGGAGGCCGTGCCTTGCACAGATTGAAGAGGAGTGAACCAACCGTAAAACTTGTTGCCAATAATCATCAGGCAATGTGATTCCAAGCTCTTGCTCCCAAGAATCCTTGGGGCCGGTCGCTGGGCTGTCAATAGCAGAACTGATAAGGCTGTAAATGCTAGAAATTAGCCGCTTTTGTTCGGGATCAAGCGCCACTAACAAGTCAACCAGGGTTTCTGGGGGACGACTCAGGAATTTAGGGTTCTGATTCTGGACAAAATGCCTTGTCTGAAAAAAACGAAATAGGTGGGTTCTAGGCAGGTCAAATTTCTTCGAGAGCTCAGGGAAGGACATAAAAGTCCCCTGGTTGTAGAGGTCCCTAAATTTGGTTAACCCTTTGTCAAACCAAGTCCGAAAGGCCATATCGGTGCAAGAGGGCAGGAATAGGTGGTTATTTACAATGGGGGAGAGATCTGAGGCCCTATGGAGGCCTCTTCCTAAATTGAATCCAAATTCTAATGGTGTTAGTTACCACTGGGTTTGAGGTGAAGTTGGAGGTAGACAGAGGAAGTTGAGAGCAAACCAGGGAGTGAAGAGAGAGTTTAGACGATGCAAGTTCCATATCCACCCACGTGGGGCGTAAGTCGCCTGCAGCATTGTTAAACCAGTATAAAAGTTTATGAATATTACAGGACCAGTAATAGTGTAGGAGATTGGGCAATGCCAAGCCTCCAAGAGCCTTTGGGAGCTGTAGCACTGATCTTCTGATGCGTGGATTTTTTTTTGCCCCAGAGGAAAGAGCTTATTAGTTGATCGAGCAATTTGAAAAAAGACTTCTTAATAAGGATGGGGATATGTGAGAAAAGATATAGAAACTTAACCATAAACCATAAAACAACCATTTTAACCAAATGAACACGACCCATTAGGGATAATGGGAGTACAGACCATCTGACAAAGTCCAGTTTACACCTCTCAAGGAGAGGAGAGAAATACGATAACGATAATTTATGAACTTTCCCAGCTCTGGTGATGCCCTCAAACCCACCCTCCTGACGCAGCCAGATTGCTAAAGGCTCAATAGCTATGGCAAATAAGAGGGGGGAGAGAGGGCAGCCCTGTCTGGTACCTCGATAAAGGGGAAATGGGGCAGACTGGAGACCGTTTGTGCGGACTGAGGCGACTGGGCAGGCATAAAGCAATTTGACCCAAGATATAAATTCTGAATTGAAACCAAATTTCTGCAACACAAAAAAAAGGAAGGTCCATTCCACCCTGTCGAAGGCCTTCTCCGCATCTAGTGAAATAATCAATTCCGGACTGCATGAACTAGATAAGCCAATGATATTCAAGAGCCTCCTTGTGTTATGAAACGAGTGTCTTCCAAGCATGAAACCTGTTTGGTCAGTAGATATTATACTTGGTAGGACCCGTTGTAGGCGTTGGGCTAGGATCTTTGACAGGATCTTTAGGTCAACATTTAAGAGGGAGATGGGCCTATAGCTACCACACATAAGAGGGTCTTTATCACTCTTAAGCAGAAGAGAAATGGAGGCCTCCGACAGGGTGGGGGGCAGGCGGCCCTCCGCAAAAGACTCATTATACATTCTCTGGAGGGCTGGTGCAATTGTGCCAGGGAGTAACTTAAAAATTTCAACAGAAAACCCGTCAGGGCCTGGAGTTTTACCGTTCTGAAGTGACATAATTGCCTCCTGTACTTCCTTGATAGAGATCGGACTTCCCAGCTCCTTACACAAATCCTCATTTATTTTGGGGAAAACTGTCCTATCTAGAGGATTATCTCCATCCCAAACATCCAGAGGATATTGGGAGGAATAGAGGTTA
Organism: Gobionotothen gibberifrons; assembly: GCA_943591055.1. Classification (NCBI taxonomy): domain Eukaryota; kingdom Metazoa; phylum Chordata; class Actinopteri; order Perciformes; family Nototheniidae; genus Gobionotothen; species Gobionotothen gibberifrons. The sequence continues at coordinate 138,011 of CALSBZ010046686.1, read as the reverse complement.
GTGTAGAAAGAACAAAATATCTTATTGATCTCTGTCGGGTCCGAGGTAACTTCACCTAAAGTAGATTTGATCTTGGGGATCAATCTGGATAGTGTAGCTGCACGCGCCTGATGTGCTAATAATCTTCCCGCTTTGTCCCCAGTCTCAAAGAAACGTTGTCTAGCGAGGAATAACTGCTTCTGAGTCTTACATGTGGACATTAAATCAAATTTGGACTGAAGTTGAAGGCGTTCCTTATAAAGAGCAGGGGTAGGAGCTGAAGCATACAACTGATCAAGTCTAAATACCTCCTTAGTGAGCGCCTCCGACTCTCGCCTTTCTGCCTTCCTTAGGTTTGAGACATAGGAGATGATTTGGCCACGCATAAACGCCTTGCATGCTTCCCATAGCGTGCGTCTGGAGAATCATTAGTATCAAAGAACAAGGAGATCTGCGTATGGAGGAATTCTTTAAAGGAAGTGTGGGCTAGTAGGGAGGAGTTAAGTCTCCATTGTCTGGATGAGGGGACACGACTAGGAAAGCTAATATCAATAGATACAGGGGCATGGTCTGAGATAACAATGCTATGGTATTCACATGAGTGGACCTCTGATCGAAAGTAATTATCGAAGAGAAAAAAATCTATCCGAGAGTACGAATGATGGACGTGTGAAAAAAATGAAAAGGCTTCGACTGAATGGGATTTGGCTCTCCATGGGTCGAATAAACCTAAACTAGATTTATATGTGTCAAGGACTTTAGCTGACTTGGATAACGCCAGAGGCTTAGAGGAAGACCTGTCTAGGGAGGGGTTTTGAGTTAAATTGAAATCGCCGCCGATAATTAAGTAGTGGTCATCAACTTTAGGGAGTGAGGAGAAAAAATGTTTAATAAATGTATCATCATCCCATGTTGGTGCATAAGCACAGGCCATAACCACCAGCATACTACACAGTCTACCAGAAATAATTACAAATCGACCATTTGGGTCCTCAATGGAGTTTGATAACTCAAATGGAACATTCTTGTGTATAAGGATAGCCGCACCCCTTGCCCTAACTGGGAATTTAGAGTGAAATACATCCCTTATCCAAGGTCGCTTGGTCGCTCGCTTAAGTTGCTTTAAATGAGTCATTACCTTATTACGTTTGATGGGCTGGTTGGCACCCTTCAGGTTCCAGGAGATAAAGCGAAGATTCTTACCCTGAGTCGTCATATCCTAAGGAGACGAGGAGCACTAACTCTCCCATGGCTGACGTGACTCCCGAGCCAAAGGAAAAGGGGAGAAAGCTAAACAAAAACACATAACAAGAAAAACACCCATACGAAAAAAAAGGAAAAAAAAATAACAACAATAATCAACAACACTCCCACCCCCCATTCCCTTATACAGATGAAGCACTTACTTTAGGACAGTTTGAAACGCGAGGGCAGTGATTGGTAAGTGGTCTGCCCTCGCTCAAGGGAAAGCCTCCAGCTTGACTTGAGACCGCCCCCGTTTTAAATAAATGTAATTATAATGAAGCCAGCTGCAATGGATCATTGATCCACCAGGGGGTGCAGTGGGGTTCCACACTGGTGCTCATGTGAAATAAAGTATGATACTGTACAGTACGCTGGATGTACAGCGGTCAGCGGAACTTAATGTACTGTAGTCGGAAAAAACGAACGGGAGGAAATGCAGCCCGGCACTCGATTTTTAATCCTAAATTAATCATCATCTTAAACTCAATATGAACGTCAGTAATTCACTACAAATATTTATATTTTAATGGAGCCTCGACGGTGTAGCGGAGGGATCTTGCTCACCATGAAGGGTGTTCCCCATAAGGAACAAGTCGCTGCAAATTATCCCGTTTATTACATGGCCAAATTCTCAACAAAGTAACGACATGACTCCCAATATTAATTGAAATGCTTTTATGGATTTAGAAAATGTTTTTATTGATTTAAAAAATAGTTGTATGTATTGATATAAATTGACATGCATCCGCTAAGAAAAATAGTCCGTTGTGACATCGCGTAAAACAGATTTCGACTTGTTACATTAATTGCTTATATCCACACGCCTCTCTCTTCTCCTCATATTCACTACCTAAACTAGTTATAAATATGTTTATTTGTACTGTCGGCCGGGTCACTCATTACTGGATAAGCTGCTGCATGAGACAGCTGCCCGAAGAGAGGGAGGAAAAAGAGAGGCTCCGTGTATTGTATATATTATAGGCCTATAGAGTCGTTATTCATTTGTTTTAAAGCTCAATAAATAACAAAGAAGACCTTTGACCGGCACTTTTATAATTTTGTCCGGAAGATTTCAACTTTAATACACATTGACTGGTGAAAAACTAGTCCCTCTGCCCCCAACGTGGAGAATAAACAGAAGGTGCAACCATGACAACTATGCTTCTTCGCTGCTTTTGTGGAGGGAGTTACAGCGCCACTTACAGGCCCGGCATATGTACTACAGCGTGTGTCCCCCAAGGCCTGGCTGGAAGGCCTGGAATGTCGGAAGAGAAAGACGTGAATCCAGGAATGTGGACAGCTGGAATGCGGAAATGGAGTCGTTCTAACCATGGATGTATAATAAGAACAGATTTATGCATATTCGACTAATCACTTTTATTTTTTTACTGACCTATTGGAATGATTTCTTAATGTAGGCTATTTTTTACAACGTGTGTTGGAAGGATTTATTAAATTACTATGAATATTTGGGCTTAAATTAATTGCCATTTTTTAAACTCAGACATGTATCCCTAACATTATCCCTGACTTTGTCATACCATTTTTACAGAGCCCCCCAATTACGCCCCAGATACCCCCAATTATTTAATATAATTTACCCTTCACCTTAAATATCTAAAATAATGCATTAGAAGACTAAAGCCCTGTAAATAACCATTGCTCTTGCACAATCCATGCCCCTTTTTAGGACTGTCCCACATTAGGCAAATCATACTGTTGACAGTGTTTTCTGATTTATGGAGTGATAAAAAGAGATGTTTTGACTTTACTTTAAGTATTTCAATGTTTTGCTACTTTGTTATTGTACTCCTCTACAGTTCAGAGGTAAATGGTATTTAATACCTTTAGTTACTTCACAGATGTGGATGAATGATGTGAAATATAACCAAGTGTTAAATCAGACTTTAGTTCCACCTGGAGTAAATTCACAAGCTACCCTGCAGTCTACAAACTCATTCAAACTAGCTGCTCCTTTACCAGCTTTGAGAACACTTTCTCCCCCCCTCCCCCCCTGAATTGCGTCTGAGGGAATAAACTAATTGCTCACTCTACACAGTATGCAAATCGGTGTGAAAGCAGTGAGACCATGAGTGAGACCTGTGAACAAGGGTTCGACAACATTTCTGTTGTCGAACGTGATTCGCTCAGATCCGTCACGTGGTGTGCTAAAACACTTCCTGGTTAGCTGAAAGGAGAGAATCTCCTCCAAATCCGTTTGGTTCTTTCTTCGAAATAAAATAGACATAGTTTCTTGCACAATCTATTCAAAGTTCTAATACTTATGATAATCTGATGCTGATGTGCCAAAAGATCAACTATTTCGTTATTTGAGAAGCCTAAACTAAAGTACTGCTTCACAAGATGCTCCACATTCCTCATTGTATTGCTGGACGCTGCTGTTGTCAGAAATGTCATTGCTATATTTGCAGGGATATTTAGAATTTAAAATGCTGCTTGATCGTTAATTTTGTTCTCGACAAACAATATTATGAATCCTCTATTCTATTCTGTTCATGCTGGACTCAAACCCGAGTCCCAATAGCAAAAATCCCTCGTGCCATGCGCGTTATGAGTGTGCCACGGATCATGCACATATGCAGCATGGGAAAATGGTTTAATCTGTTGGAATAGGCTATTTGAATTGAATTTATACTCTATCAATACTTTTCTTCTGCACCGTTACCAGCTTTGAGAACACTTTCATGATCAATCATTATAAAACATATCATATATAGGCTATTATTCTGAAATGGACCAATATGCACAATGACTACTTTTACTGTCGCTACTTTCACTATATTTTGATGAGAATACTTTTACTTGAGGAACATTTTGAATGCAGGACTTTTACTGTAACAGAGTATTCCTACACTCTGGTACTTTTACTCAAGTACAAGATCTGAGTACTTCTACTTTTACTCAAGAACAAGATCTGAGTACTTCTACTTTTACTCAAGTACAAGATCTGAGTACTTATACTTTTACAAGATCTGACAGGCCGACAGGCAGGAAGACTCGAGCATACAGCTCACGCATCACAGAGCAGCATACTGAGTTTAATGGATGTTTCCTTCTGCACTTTCTCTCTCACGACAACAGGGCATGTTTGGTTTTCTCTTTGAGGGGAATAGTTTTGTTGAAGCTGTTGTTGGCCTGTGGGAAAATGTAATCATAAGAAATGACTCCGGAAAAGCTGCAGATAGAGCCATAAGAAATGAATGCACGTTATCAACGTCTGCATGTAATCAACAACTGACTGCCAATCAAATAAAGAAAGTACAATTCAATATGTATTGTCAATGAACATTGAACTATACAGATATCGTCTCCGCTTCTCTCTGCTGCGCTCTCATCTCTTCTTCTGTGTTTCTCTCCCTGTATCGCTCACTCGTCTCTTTCGCCCCCTGTCGGCCGGCGGTTAAAATACGGCTGAGATTAAGACGGTGCGCAAGTCACAGAACGAAATGCATTGTGGGACATGTAGTTGCTAACATGTAGTTCCTAATTTAGCTTCTATATTTAGCCGTACAGCGAGCCGAGACACGACTAATTACTGGCAGGAACACACACACAAACTCTCCGAAACGCACGCGCACATGTAGCTTTAATATTTGACCGAACAGAGAGCCAAGATACGACTAACACACACCACGTTGTTTACTGACAGTTTGAAAGCAGCGTGGAGAGCTGTGATAAACAGTGATCCGCTCAGATTAAACTGTGATACGACTTCTGTGGCTGTCTACCAGCGATCATGTTTAATATTAAAGACTACACACATTGATCCCGTATCAAGATCAAATGTGACTGTTTACTCGTTTTGCAAAGATAGAAGCAGAAATGTCATTGCTATATTTGCAGGGATATTTAGAATTTAAAATGCTGTACAATATTATGAATCCTCTATTCAAAAATATTATTCAGTGTCCATCGACATGAAAATAACTAACTAACTACTTTTCTTCTAAATGAAATGCTGACATTACAAAATGCATGGTTTAATGTAATGTAAACATTTACATTATTATTATGATTATTAGTATATAAAGACTACTGTATATGTTCAAATGCTCTTCATTCAAGCAGCCACTGTGTACGACATCATTTCTGTATTTGTGAATGAAGCGCCATCTCCTGGTTAAAACCTGAAATTGAAAATCTGGCAACGCCCTCTTGGAAAATAGTGGGAGGGCTTGACCTTCCTCCAAACTGGGAGTTGGCTTGCAGTAGGCAGGAACACCTAAGCTGGAGTCCTAAAGTAAGTGCTTCATCTGTACAAACCAAGCGCGACCACATCTTCACTCCCAACAGGGTATCCCTTTCTGCTTCCATAACCTACTCTTACTCAGAGGTCAACCAGTTAAACAATATGAAAAAAAAAGAAAGAAAAAAAAGAAGAATATCCCACATTTTAAAGAACATATATGATTACAGTGAAGCAACATTAGTCCTCACCTTTAAACAAGCCGTCAATAAGTTTGCCTAAACATTTACCTCAAGTAAAAAAATTAAAAAAACATCCCACCTAAGAAACTCTACTGCAGGATAGCATATGGCCCAGAGATAAAAGCAAACAAAAAGAGGTAATAATAGCAATAATTAAATAAAGTGCCTGATATAGGATAGCCTAACCGTCTCATTGAAACAAACATAACATGTTTACCATCGTAATCAGAACAGAAAAAATGATGATAAAATCACATGTGGCGACCACACCGTGCAATTGGAAGTAAACAAAGTCCCCATCGTAACAAAGAGAAATACATGGAGTCTATGCACGTCGCTCCCGGAACATACTGAGACACAACTCACGCGCCGACCCGTTTCCATAGTCACCACGACGCTCGTTCAAGGTGACCGCATAGCAGTGAGTCCACGGGGCAGCATGCAGGGGCATCATGCAGTAGCAGGAGCAGACGGCTTCCTCCAAACAGACGGAGGAATAGTCTTTTGGAGAAACCCTCAGTAGTGGGTGGCCGCCAGGAACACCATACTGCCCCCTACTCTTTGCCCATCACCCGCTCGTTGTAGAATGCGTGCGCGTCCTCCGGAGTCTCAAAAGTGAACGTTCCATCCTCAAACGAGACTTGCAAGCGAGCGGGGAAGAGAAGCCTGAATTTCACTCCTTTCTGGTAGAGGGCTTGCTTGATTTTGTTGAAAGCAGCTCGTTTCTTTGCAGTGATGGCGCTGACGTCTGGGTACACTCGCAGCGATGTGTCGCGGTACTTAAGCTTGTGTTGTCTGGTCCAACAAAGCACCTTCTCCCTCTCTTGAAAACGATGAAAGCATATCACAAAAGGCCTGGGTCTACCTCCCGGTCCAGGTCTGGGAGCTAGTGAGCGATGTGCTCTCTCGAGCTCCGGGGGTTTGGAGAGGACATCGGGGCCGAGGCTTCCCATCAGCAGGTCGGATATGAACTCGGTCGGGTCCCGGCCTTTTTCACTGCCCTCGGGAATATTTATTATCCGGAGGTTGACTCTACGGGACCGGTTCTCCATGTCGTCGAGGCGATCTAGAAGAAACTTATTCTGGGTCAGTAGTGTTTCCACTGTTTTTTCCGTGCTTGTTATGCGCTCAAAGTTATCCCCCGCCAGGGTCTCTGCAGCAACGAGGCGGTTATTAAATTGATTCACCGTCTCGCGGAGCGCGTCCACCGAGCTCTGCAAAGGTTTGACAGACTCCTGGATTAACTCAGACATGTCTTTCCGGAGCGAGGCCCGTTGCTTCTCCAGTTCAGAAACCAGCTGGTTCATTGAAAAGGTGTCCGGTGTGTCGCTAGCGCCAGAGCTTGCAGCCGCCATTTGAGCAACTTTGCTAACTACAGGGGTCACACCGCCACGAGTAACTGGGCAGCTCGGCATATTGCTCGTTTTAGATTTAGAACCACTCATTTCACGACTGAATTGAAGTTATAACTGTAATCCGTCACTTTCCCGAATGAATTGTGGTGTTTACAGAGATATATTAAAGTTAAAGTTAAAGTACAACCGGGAGACCTCTTCCGTGCGACTTTCTCCTACCTCATCACTACCGGAAGTCGCACATGCGCAACTTTAACCAAAATGCTCGTTCACATCAAGCACGTCAATTTGCCTACACGTAACAGCACCGCACGTTCATGACAGCATGGTAATGGCTTGTTATTATGATGGATTTGATATTAACGAGGCGGCAGTTAGCAGCTAGCGGCTAGCTAGTAATTATGCTAATGTACACATCAATCGTTATGTACTTATATTACGCTGTAACAGGATATAGTGATATCCAAGCAACAGAGCTTCATTTAGCATGAAAGAATTATTGCACTGTATATATATATATATATATATATGTATATATATACAGTGCAATAAATTCTTAGTGCAATAAGAAGCTACAGGGACGTTAATCTAACGTCGGTAATATTAACTTTATTTAATACAACATTTACGGTACAAGATGTAATCATACAGCCCATGTAGTATAATATTTTACAAATGATGAATTACAGCAAACATGTGCAATATATCCATTATTACAGCTCCGTGGGATGGCAGTGAGACGATATGGGTCCGTTCTTATTGTGCATCCATGGGTAAAGATAAACGCATGTAGTGCTGAAACTGCTGAACACGTAACATGAACGTGCCGGGCGGCGCGGTCCCGTGGGTTAGATGCGCGTTTATAATGCAGAGGGATATAACTCTCAGAATAACGTTATTATCACATTTTTACAACTTGAGGAACGAATGTTTTTAATAAGGGCTATACAAGTGTTCATACTGGGTGGTTTATTTAGTTTAAAAAAAAATGATCCAACGATTTACAGACCATTCTTTCCCCATGTAGGTCAATGGGAAAAAGTGTTTCCGGGCCTGGCAACCAAACGGAAGTGTAGTACCGCCGTTTGGCCACCACGAATATTTTCATCTGAGTCCGGCACACTTCCTGGGGGCTTGGGTAGGCCGAGCAGATATGGTACTGAGACCGGCACTTCCAAAAATTGCAGTACCCATAAGGAGCCGTACACATGCCGCAGTTTTTGCTTGGCTGTGTCTTTAGTTGAAAGCCCAGTGGCGATCTGTTCATCTGTCATACTGATCATACTGTCAATAACGTTGTTGTTATTAGCATCTGGTTAGCTAGCTATGCTAACGAATATAAGAAGCTTTTTCTACAACCAGTGAGGTAAAGGCACATCTTTATATGATCATTATAGTTATAAAAAATAAGAGAATAAAGTATAAAATACTATATCACACTAAAAAAAAGTTGTTATTAATAAACAAGAATACAGTTTGAAAGGGGAGTGATTTGTAAAATATCCATAAAGAAAAAGAAATCTGCTTACAGTTCTGTTTCATATGAGTGTTGAGAGATGTATCCATAGATCTCCTAATGTTGCTCTCAAAGTGCACCAGACTGATGCTTTTAACTTCAACATTTAAAAAAAATAAAAAATCTTCCCGGGGGTCCATGCCCCCCCCCGCCCCCCCCCCCCCCCCCCCACTTAAATCATGTCCACATGGATAGGAAACTAAATACATTTGCACACATCTTGTGTATATCTTTCTGTTTTGGTGGTCATGCCACACCGTGCACGTGCATGCATACGCGAGTCATGGTAAGATATCTGGATTAAGAGGTTGCTTTTTCTTTGCACAGCATGAAAGAAAGGTGAAATGAATGGGCTGTGATTTTAGTATTTTTAAGCAGAGGTCAATACTTGTACGGCCCTCGGAGGATATTGGAAAAATTGCAATGGCCCTTGAGAGGAAAAAGGTTCCCCACCCCTGCTCTAAATGCAAAATATGTTATTTCTGCCACTGTAGGGATTTCTTAATTAAAGCAATAACAAAAGGTGGGGAACCGGATCATGGGAGTTGTCCTCTTCACTACTTTTGCCGTTATTGCACTCGCTTCTCCCAGTTAGGAATCATCACGTTTTATCCGGGAGCCAAATTATTCTTAGAGGTTTCCCCCTTTGCCAAAAAAATCTCAAAGTGGATACGACACCATTACAGAAAGAAACGCAACCTTTACCTCCAATAAAATGACACATTTCTCTAGTTTGAAGATTGTTGAAACATTTGGTACGGAACCCAACAAAATGTACAACATACAACATGTATGTCAGTCAGATTATGTGGAAATGTTACATATTGTACCTACCCAGAAATCTTGTTTGACATGGTGCCAAATATGACAACTCATTCAAAGATGAGATGTTTTTCTGCAGTTTAGGCGAATGATTGGGTTTCTTTTTTAACATAGTATGTGTCACTTCACATACTTTACAAAGTGCTTGACATCTCTTTTGTAAGAGATGGGACACATCTCGGAGTCTCTCCCACTTTCAGAGTGTTTTGACCACTTGACTTCACTTTAATGAACTTGTCATTTGTGTGGAGAGATGTCAGGGTGTTCCTGCTGAGGCGGGTGACACTGATGCAGGGTGAAGCTCCTGGAAAACGGAGCCTTGCTCTAAAGTCTAAAGCCACAAAGCTCTAATTCAATCACCAATGTACACGTGTGATTAGGCCAGGACGTTCCAGCCGTGCAGAAAAGTTCCTACAGGACTGGACCACTGCTGGAGAGATGATGTACAACCACAACCACAACCACAACTACAACCACACACACACACACACACCACACACACACACACACACACACACACACACACACACACACACACAC
>CALSBZ010046686.1:99760-114804 GCA_943591055.1 Gobionotothen gibberifrons | reverse complement strand
ATTGACTACCCTCACTATCACCACAATGAAACACGTCCAGAAGAATGTCATGCAAAGCTGCCTGCCTTCCTTCCTCTGATTCTCTCTGAACTGCCTGGTCTTTTTAATGTTTAACAGAGGTGGGACCAAGTCATTGTTTTGCAAGTCCGAGTCAAGTCTCAAGTCTTTGCGCTCAAGTCCGGGTCAAGTCTCAAGTCTTTGCGCTCAAGTCCAAGTCAAGTCTCAAGTCAGGATGGGCAAGTTCAAGTCAAGTCCAAGTCCTAAACTTTGACAAAACGAGTCATAAACAAGTCATTATGTGCTTTTCACCAAATGTAATGACATCGATCAACAGAATAATACTCAATAATCAAACTGCTCTTTATTAGTCACAATCAGAGCACACTGTGCTCACAGGGAGGGTGGGGGCTGGAGCTATTGGAGCTAAAACGAGCCGTTAAAGGCAGAGAGTGAAATTCAGTGAATACACTTAGTTTACAGAGATGCTGTATGAGAAACCAATGTGAGTTTGGAAAATTACACAATATAAATCTATTCTAGTAGACCTCAACAATGGAATTATGATCAGTGGAAATGGCCATGACATGGGACCTTTAAGTATATTTTTATGCTAATACTTTTGTACTTTTACTTGTAACATTTTGAATGCAGGACTTTTTATTGTAACCGAGTATTCCTACACTCTGGTACTTTTACTCAAGTACAAGATCTGAACTTCTCCCACCTCTGACAATAAATCCTGAGTGGTTACCTGCTCTGAAGGTTATTTTCATTTTACAAATCCTGCACTCAGCTTTGCTTTCTCCAATATCACTGAAATGCAGCCAGATGCTGCTTCTTTTTCGGTTTTCGCTAATTTCTTGACTTTTTCCGACGCGCTTGCATTTAAATCCGTCTCCCCGTCGCTCTGTGCAGCTGGCCTATACCACTACACCTGCTCTGCCCCCCACCCTTCTTTCACATAATGGTAGGATCCTAGTGTGTCCTCGCATATGATTGGCCGCATGGTGGCCCAGCTAAATAAAGTCCCGCCCCTGCCTGCAAGAGTAGAAGCAGCTGGAGATTCTGCTCTCCCCGACGGGAGTCTGCTCTTCGAGCGGCATCTCGCGATCGGCGTGTTGGAGAGCTCTGCATTAAATCATCAAGTCACCTCAAGTCAGAGGGCTCAAGTCCAAGTCAAGTCCCGAGTCTTTGGTGTTCAAGTCCAAGTCGAGTCGCAAGTGTTTTGTGATTGTGTCAAGTCGAGTCTCAAGTCATCAAATTGATGACTCGAGTCTGATTCGAGTCCAAGTCATGTGACTCGAGTCCACACCTCTGATGTTTAATGTCAACCATTTGTGCAGATAGCGTGAAGTAGAAAATATCGTAGACGCTATAGCTAGCGTTAGCATTTCTCCCCCGGGCTTAAGTGTGTATTATAGAATGATCACACAGGTGTGACAGTACTCTTCAAAGTACACATTGTTTAAGATTGACACACATCATATGTGTAATTCGTGGCACAATTCAAACGGGATCAAAAGATAACCTTTTCCTCTCCATTTTCTCCATTGACTTCAATGTATATTTTTCCGCTTCCGGGGTCCCACGAGCTCCCTCGGAAGGGGAGGGACTTCGCCTCTCTATTCTTCTGTACTTTTACTTGAGTAACATTTTGAATGCAGGACTTTTACTTGTAACTTGTATTCCTACTCTCTGGTACTTCTAAGTTTACTTAAGGACAATATCTCAGTACTTCTACTTTTACTCAAACAATGGTCTCTGAGTACTTCTCCCACCTCAGTGTAGAAGTCAGTATTATGCCGGGGTTCGTCCACTCCAAATTTGAGCAATTTGTGCTTTTATTTTGAAGCCCGGACTCCCAGGTTTCCGGTTCTCTTGTGTCTGAATATGGCCGCTTGACGCTGCTCGTAGCGGGACTGTTTACGTTGTAGGGAGAGGACATGAGCTGTTAACCGAACGGACCCAGAGAGCAGCGTCCACCATGCTGTCAGCGGAGTAGTGTGACCCTTTCTGCGGCTGTACCCCCCCCACACCCTGAGAACCCATGAATGGAGTTACTTTCTGCCTTGTTGGAATCCCGCCTCACTCAGACAGTGAAGTAAGTCCAGACGGAATACTCAAAATAACACACTGTTCTCTCTTCTCCCAGTTATCATGACTGATTTAATTGAAGTTATTTTATTGTGTTTTACTCTGCTGCTGTTTTGTGTTCCTGTTGTAAATTGCATTGTTCCTCGCGAGACAACAATCCTACAAATTGAATGTAGTGCATCTCCGCGGAGATAATCTGACGGGAGCTGGGCGTTATGCGGCTGGTTCCTCCATCTGATAAACTGATTCACGAAACAGCCTGAACATGTTTCACAAAGCAAGGATTTCCTGTTCTATTTTCTTTTTTATCGAACCCTCATTGCCTCTAGTCATAGGCAGTGGTGAAAAGTAACTAAATACATCAACTAAATTACTGTTTTTAAGTACCCGATTATTTATTTTTTTGATGCTACCTCCACTTCTACTCTACTACATTTGGGAAGCCCATTTTGTACTTTTTACTCCACTACATTTATTTACCAGTTACTTTATATATTTTAACACCCAAACACTTTTGAATTATGATTATTTGGTATATATTAATCCATCCAATATTATATTTCAGAAATTAAACCATGACTGGGTTAACATACACAATTCATTGGCAGCAATTCTGCCAAGAAGTTCTCTGTTAAAAAATATTTCACTTTTACAAATATTCATGTTTTGTTTTCAGCAATGAGCACTTTAATGCTTTAAGTACATTTTCCTAATCGTACTTAAATATTTTTACTTAAGTACCATTCCTGATGCAGTACTTGAAATAGGGTTTTTTCTAGTGTGGCATTAGTACCTTAATAGAATACTTTTTCCACCACTGGTCATAGGATACGTGTCAGTAAACTCCAGTATTCTAACCCCAGCAGCAGCAGGTCTCTTCTGATCACTCCCTGTACGTCCTGTTTTGGAGATGTTCTCATGCACTTGTGTTATGCAACTTGTCAAATTCCCCGGCTTGAAACAAAAGTGCAGGCTGAGGGCTCTTCATAATGTCAGAATATGAATAAGTGATGAGTTCAAGTGCAGTGTTTTGTTTGGAAACAGGGTTAGACGAATGCTACTTCATCCACAAATCTGTCGACAACATCAGACACGATTCAAATTATGCTGCATTCTTCAATACTGGAATCATTGCTCCATGATTTCAGCGAATGCATAACACACTTTTGGTGTGACAGTATAACCCCCCCCCCCCCCCCCATTCCAGAGATGAGGTATGGCTGGCTGGGCAGAGAGACAATGAGAAATTGGACTGGAATGCATATTTCCATAGGCCAGCCCACATGCACAGTCGGTGACAGAAGGCACATTGTAGCCGTTAGCCCTCTGAGCGGAGAATAATTCATTCAAGTATGACGCAACATTTCAGAAATATCTTGCTAACAATCATTTCCAACATTGAATTTATCCATGCATATTAATGAGGGCAGTTATGGCGCATTTCCACTACAGCGCGGTTCAAGCGTGCCGTGCCCGGCTCGTTTTTGGTTGCGTTTCCACTAGGCGTAGTTCCGGCTAGCGGCTACTTTTTCACAGTTTTTCTGGCTCTCCAAAATCGAGGTTCTTTCCTGGCCAACAACCGGGCTGAGTATGCTAAACTAGTGAGAGAATCTCTGAGCTCTGAGGGCTAACAGCTAACGGCTGATGTTGGTTTTGTCTTTCGCATTGAAGATGAGGTCACGGCTCCGCCTACACTGCGTTACTATAGTTACTACCCCAGTTCCTAAACTGTAATGAAAACGCAGCATAAAGTGAGCCTGGCCTCCCAAGGCCTAACTATACCGTACTAAGCCGTGCAGTGGAAATGCACCATTAGATTCCGACAGTTTGTGGTCTCCGTCACTTTGATCAGTCCCATCACATAGCACATTGTTGTTTGCTCGCTGCGTATGAGTGATCCTCTCCTCTTTGCTGTGCTTATTGTTCGCCGCTTATTACTGTGGGATTGTGTCATGGCCCAGCTAGCATGGGTCATCAGTGCTGGAATGTTTAAATAAAACTGACAATCTGTGACATTTTCATTAAGGATGAAATACCCTAAATGTCACAGATTTAGGGTATAAGTGGGTCACTTCATAGCTGATGTCTAAACTGTGATTATAAGTTGTAAAATATAAATAATGGAATGCTGCCAATGCCCCCTTTTGCCTGTTAATATCATGCTGCATCCCCCCCTCCATGGATAGGGAGGTTGATTATCGAAACAGTTTTCCATTCTTCTGTCTATTGGCTCATTAGTTTATTGACTAAACGCTACAGCTCTCGTTTGAATTCAGACATGTTATAACAAGATCAGGAGCTCATTTGTGTCTCAATGGACATTTTGACCTGCCATTGTAGGTAAAAGCCCAGGTATAACAGAGAACATTAATAATGGCTCTGTTCTCAAGTGTTACATTAAGACTTGGCAGTTTGACAGTAAGCCAACGTGCCCATTAAAATGGTGAAGGAATGAGTTGAGGAAATTAGTTAGCATTTTAACAGTTCTGGGCTCCCTCTTCTCAAAGTCAGTTGTTTTGGAGAGATTTCTGGAATAAGTTTACCAGTTTTGTACTACGACATAAAATACATCAGTTATCCCACTGGTGATGTTTGAAGCTTTTACGTATCTTAAAAACAGCAGTTGCCAACAACTGACCAAATGAGACTACCAAACATCATCATCATCATCAACATCTTCCTCTAGCTCAGTGGTGCTGACGTTGAGTCACACGACCGCAGTGTTTCCCCTTAGGCGGCTCTGGGAGGGGAGAAAACATTTTTGACGGTTGGCGCTCATCCTAATTTTCTGCCTTGATGTAACAACATTCATAAAAAGGTGACCTATAGGGGTGTAACGGTATCCGTATTCGTCCCGAACCGTCACGGTTCGGCACATGCAGTCACACAATGAATACGCCTTTTTTTACGAGTGGGAAAAAAGTCTGTCACTCAGGGCAATATCCATTATACTATATATAATCCAGGGGGCGGTATTGCGCCTAAAAGCTGTTTGCCAGCCGCCCTTAAACAACAAATGAAGAACAAGAAGAAAACACAACAAAACGAACAAAATACAAGAAGAAGAAAAGTTAGTTTGGCAATTTCAGCTAGAACCCACCTGCTTCTTTTAAATCAGCTGTGTGGGAACATTTCGGGTTTCCTGTGGAATACAATAACGATGGATTGCGAGTGGTGGATCGGATGAGTGGTGGATTGGACGAGGACGGTGGATTGGACGAGGACGGTGTGTCGGCGTTGTTCGACAGCGGTGCGGTATGCTAATGGTAGTAACCAGCGACGTGCAGTCAGTGGAGGCAGAGCCTCACCTGTCATACTCCAATGTAACGGAAAAATAACTAAAGAAAAACTAAATAGTAATAATAATAAAATGTCTCCACTGATCTATGATGTAAGTGTGATTTATGTATGATTCCAATCGCTTTTTAAAGTCAAAATCAGCAAATTTGCCGAGCTCCGCTACAACTACGGGTAGCGATGAGAAGTGAGGCAGGGACGAGCTCTGCCTCTCGTAAGCCCACAGTAACTTGCTGGAGCACGGGCACTAATTTAGCGCGGGCACTTATTTTGTGAGCACACTCAAGCCAGTTACTGCGGGGTAAGGTGAGGCACAGATGAGCTCTGCCTCACCTCAGAATGCGTCACCCCACAGAAACTGTCTGGAAAGCGGGCACTAAGCGCATGCCTGTGTTACCATCTCACTGTAGGTCACCAATGTAATGTTTGTAGATCCCTTTATTACATTTATCCTTGCCATCCATAGTCTCTAAATAACTTATTTCACGTATATATGATATTTAGGCTCGCTGGTCTCATCATACAACGGCAATGAAAAAAGCACTAGCAGAGGCAGCCATAACCTCTGCCGCACTGAAGGGGGCGCACGTGAGCCCACAGGTTCTTGTTGCTACTGTTATTCTACGCAGAGACGGTAGACGCAAACAACAAACTAGACTTTTGAAACTAGAAGAAGATAAGGAGGACTTTTACAAAAAACTAATAGAGATTGTTGTCCAGAAGGAGAGCATGGACTTAATCTTCAAGTCAAGGTAAGACCACAATTGTAATGAAAATGGGATCTTACCAAGAGAGAACAATCCAATATTTAGATTTTGGGTATCCTTTTGTTGAACGGTCTGTTTAAAATGAATCGAAACATCAGACTAAAAAAGCTTTTGAAAATAACCGAATATTTCGATTAAGGTCAAAATATAATATTTGTAAATATGACTCTGAAAGTCAGTGCCTCACCAGCCATGAACCTCACCGCACGTCACTGCATTCCAGATATATGTACTATGTGTGAACAGTCTAAAGCAGGGGTGGGGAACCTTTTTCCTCTCAAGGGCCATTTCAATTTTTCCAACATCCTCCGAGGGCCGTACAAATTATTGACCTCTGCTTAAAAATACTAAAATCACAGCCCATTCATTTGGCCTTTCTTTCATGCTGTGCAAAGAAAAAGCAACCTCTTAATCCAGATATCTTACCATGACTCACGTACTGTATGCATTCATGTGCACGGTTGTGGCATGACCACCTATCCATGTGAACATGATTTGAGTGGTGGGGGACCTGCTCCCCCGGGAAGATTTTTTTTTAAATGTTGAAGTTAAAAGCATTAATCTGGTGCACTTTGAGAGCAACATTAAGAGATCTATGGATACATCTCTCAACACCCATATGAAACAGAACTGTAAGCAGATTTATTTTTACGTCAAACATGCTAAATCGTATATAAGAATAAAACACGGAGGACGGAGATCTCTTTTTGTCCCCCTCTTCTCCCCACTGCAGCCCAGCAGCTGATCTCAAAGCAGCTCCCCTCTCCTGCAGGGGGGCGTGGTCAGCTGCAACTCACAGAATCAGCCCCCTGCAAAAACAGGGCTGGAAAGAGCATATAGAGCGAAATGAGGCATGATGCAGGATCTGTTTGGTATTTTGAAAAAAATACTATATTTATTAGTGGTGCAAGATAATTATCGGCCCGATAATTATCGGTCCGATATTAGGAATTATGACGTCATCCCGATAAACCCGATAAAAGTATTAATAGCCCCGATAATATACAATATATTTTTTGGTTAAAAAAAAAGCAAAAAAAAAAAAAGCCCCGTTAGCATGCTAGGTCTGACGGTGCAGTGGCTGGACAAAGACTACAAACATTGACTGATTGACTCAATTATGTTTATTTGGGAAAATAAATATGGTCACTTTGAAGAGTCAAAACTGTTCTTGGCTTTGTTTTGTTCATAGTAGTAATGCTCATGTCATTTGCTCACTACTAGTCTTTTTTTTACCACCAGGTGTGCAAAAACTACAGGTACATTTAATATATATATATATAATATTATTATCGGTTATCGGTATCGGTCTTGAGAAGCAGGAAGTTATCGGTATCGGTATCGGTTTCAAAAAACCAATATCGTGCATCCCTAATATTTATAGTAAATGTAACACCCTTTTCACCCCGGTTACACTTTTCATTTGCCCTGTACGATGGCCGCTGTAAGTGATGAAAGTGGGGGATGTTGGCTTATCAGGCGCCCGCAGCTCACAGCCAAAGTGCGAGCGAGAGAGCGAGCGAGGGAGAGAGAGAGGGCGCACCGGTACCGGCGCTGTTGTTATTAGAATCTGGTGCTAGCTGCTCTAACGGATATAAGAAGTAGATGTTTCTACAACCAGGGTGGAGGAGAGCTCTCCTGTCAGACTGAGAGGCTCAGTGAGGTAAAGGACTTAGATAGTTAATTTTAGTCCAAGTTATCTCAGTGGGTCTCAAACGTTTTGACCACAAAATATGTAAACACATATTTCCAAGGCACTCCTTTATAATTATTAGGATAAATAAACAAAACAAACAACAAAAATATGCATAAATAAATAAATGTTAACTAGGTAAAATAAGATATGAATGAACAACAACAAAATAAATAAGTGACATTTATTTGTTATTGGCTATGGTCATATACTTCAGTGTTTTCCCCTAGGATGGAGTCATAGCAGCGGTGCTAAGGCCCAGTATAATGTGAGCGCGGAGCGCGTGGATTTTTTTACTGTGTGCACGTGCGAAGTGCGCCCCGCCAATTTGTTTCTATGTGTCTGCCAGCACAAGAAAGGCTCTTGAGGCCTAGTACCCAGGTGGCCAGGTTCTAGCCAATTTGCTGCCCTAGGCGAGATTTGATATATAAATGAAAAATCTCTACAAAAGACAAATGCACTACAAAAACAGAAACGTATTGACATAGGTAATACAGTGGGGCAAACAAGTATTTAGTCAATTGTGCAAGTTCTCCCACTTAAAAAGATGAGAGGCCTGTAATTTTCATCCTAGGTATACCTCAACTATGAGAGACAAAATGAGAAAAAAAAATCCAGAAAATCACATTGTCTGATTTTTAAAGAATTTATTTGCCAATTATGGTGGAAAATAAGTATTTGGTCAATAACAAAAGTTCATCTCAATACTTTGTTATATACCCTTTGTTGGTAATGACAGAGGTCAAACGTTTTCTGTAAGTCTTAACAAGGTTTTCACACACTGTTGCTGGTATTTTGGCCCATTCCTCCATGCAGATCTCCTCTAGAGCAGTGATGTTTTGGGGCTGTCGCTGGGCAACACGGACTTTCAACTCCCTCCAAAGATTTTCTATGGGGTTGAGATCTGGAGACTGGCTAGGCCACTCCAGGACCTTGAAATGCTTCTTACGAAGCCACTCCTTCATTGCCCGGGCGGTGTGTTTGGGATCATTGTCATGCTGAAAGACCCAGCCACGTTTCATCTTCAATGCCCTTGCTGATGGAAGGAGGTTGTCACCCAAAATCTCACGATACATGGCCCCATTCATTCTTTCCTTTACACGGATCAGTCGTCCTGGTCCCTTTGCAGAAAAACAGCCCCAAAGCATGATGTTTCCACCCCCAGGTTTCACAGTAGGTATGGTGTTCTTTGGATGCAACTCAGCATTCTTTCTCCTCCAAACACGTCGAGTTGAGTTTTTACCAAAAGGTTATATTTTGGTTTAATCTGACCATATGACATTCTCCCAATCCTCTTCTGGATCATCTAAATGCTCTCTAGCAAACTTCAGACGGGCCTGGACATGTACTGGCTTAAGCAGGGGGATTTGAGATTTGAGTCCCTGGCGGCGTATAGGGATGCCAGCGATTATTTGATTATTCGAATAATCGTTACAGTCTCCATAATCGAAAATTATTCATTAATTAATTATTATTATATATTATTATTATTATTTTTTTTAAATTATTTTTAATTATTGGCGTGGCGGCGATTAATCGATTAATATTCGCCAGGGCTGTCCGATTCTGGCATCCCTAGCGGCGTAGTGTGTTACTGATGGTAGCCTTTGTTACTTTGGTCCCAGCTCTCTGCAGGTCATTGACTAGGTCCCCCCGTGTGCTTCTGGGATTTTTGCTCACCGTTCTTGTGATTCATTTTTGTTGTTCATTCATATCTTATTTTACCAAGTATATATATCTCTCCAACTTTAAACGATATTTTTGGTTTACTGTCCTATAGTATACATTGGAATGATTTCCTGTGCGCCCTCTCTCTCTCTCCCTCTCTCCCTCGCTTGCTCCACACTCGCACTTTTACTGTGAGTGTGAGGTGTGAGGCACCTGATAAGCCAACATCCCCCACTTTCATCACTTACAGCACCCATCATACAGGGCAAATGAAAAGTGTAACCGGGGTGAAAAGGGTGTTACATTTACTTAATTATGAATGTTGTTACATCAAGGCCGAAAATTAGGATGAGCGCCAACGGTCAAAAATGTTTTTCCCCCTCCCAGAGCTACCAGCGCAGTAGGGCTGTACCCGAATATCCGAATATCCGATTATCCGAATATTCGTTCGTTGGAGTACTATTCGGGTTTCAATTTCGTTATTCGTTTTTATTGTTTTTTCGTTCTTTTCCCGTTTTTTTTTCAAATTGAATTTATTGAAATCTCCAATATCAACGTAATTGTGCCTCTTCGGGGGTTGCTAACACTTAACCATAAACGTTATCGTTTACTTTCTCCGTCTTTATACGTTAATCTCATAGACTGTATATGGGTTAATCTCCAAAGCAACAACAACTTCCTGTCAACAGCGCTACCTCTCCTTCAAAATAAAAGCATGTCCATAACAGGGTTTCCGCTAGGATTCTTTCTCGCCGGTCAAATGTCCGGACAGAATTTATTTTACCGGACAAGTTTGAAACGTACCGGTCATGTTTCAATAATAATAATAAGAATTGTGTAGCAGAGTTTCCGTTAGCAGGTAGTTACCGGACTAGGACCGGATATGCTGATGTTGAAAACTCAGTTAATGGGAGTCATTTTTATATTACTTCAGTTTATAATCGTAACAGATCGAAAAATTCAGATTCATTTTTCAAGAAAGGATTCCACAAACAACAAACAACATAATTATTACATTCAAAGAAACTACTTGTAGTAGATGAAGTACATTATTCAAAAATGAACTTTGAATAATAACACGGGAGAAACGGATCCTCTCTCCCTCCCTCTCTCTCCTGACAGCCCGCCAGTTTCTCATGCAGTGTGCTAAACAGTGGGCGGGGCTTCAGGTGATTATGCAGCAGCTGATCTGATCTCTCTCTCACGTCCGGTTACACTTCACTCACGTTTATGTCCATATCGATCAGATCCAGCTCTCCTGATCGGCCTTTATAGAGAGCACAGATCAAACTATTAAGAGTGAATATCGGCCGATAATGATCGGGGGCCAATCGATCGGAGCATCGGACATTTTGACCGGCAGGTTTTGAATTTAACGTTTTTTATTACATTTTACCAGCTAAAAACCGGTAATAACCGGCTAACGGAAACCCTGGTCCATAAATAGGAAGCCAAGCCAAATTACACTTAAGACATATACAACTGCAACGAAAGTAACAAACACAATGCGATATCCTTTTCAATTTCAAAGGACACAAATTGGGTTACATTAACAAATAACTATAAAACAACAATACTGTAGAATAACAAAAAGAATGCCGTAAATACACCGAAATACACGTGTTGAAGCGGTTCGCTGCTGATTACTACGGCCCTGGTACTAGGCCTCAAGAGCCTTTCTTGTGCTGGCAGACACATAGAAACAAATTGGCGGGGCGCACTTCGCACGTGCACACACTAAAAAATTCCACGCGCTCCGTGCTCACATTATGCTGGGCCCACGTGCCTGCTATGACTTCATCCTAGGGGAAACACTGGACCGTTATGTAGTTTGTCTATAGCCGAACTTGAGCTTTTTACTATTAAAAGTGCGTTAATATGTTGAAATTATCTTGCAAAACAGATATCAAAAACATTTGCCACATATCTTATTTATTATATATTTATCTAATGTTCCACAATAATCCCATTGCTTTTCGACGAGGGAGACCCTGCAATTCTAACTTCCGGGTTGTCCTACAAAAATACATAATCTCTGCACTATCAATCCAGCAATTCATTTGATAGTTTATTACACTGTAACATATCAAAATGTCTAAGATGAAACAGGCCTGTTAGTAGAGCCAGCCCCTGACTGAAGCCCAGTCAAAAATGTTATACTGCACAGTGTTTCCCACAGATCTGAAATATACTTGGAGGGGTGGTGGTAGCGGGGGGAGGGGGTTGAGGTGACGTGTCTTTGTGACGTGCAACAACATTAACATTAACCTTTCTGTTGGTCGCTTGTTAGCAGACCCTTCAGATTTTTATTTTTTATTTTGGAGTTAAATGCATCAATCTGGTGCATTTTGAGGGGAAAATAAAGAGACTAGATATATGGAAACACCCATATGAAACATAACTGTATACATTTCAATAATCATAAAGTTTTAGCTCTCAACAAGTTTCAAAAGTGTATCTTACCTTTTTTCACCTAGTTAACTTTTTTTAATTCATGCATATTTTGACTAATATATATATATACTAATATATTTCCCCCTCAAATGGAAATATGTGTTTACATAAATGGTGAGAACTTAACTATCTAAACCAGCGTTTCCGCCAGGGGGGCGTCTTGCCGTCATTTGACGCCCTGAACGCGAGCCGAGGGCGTCCAAAAATATTAATAATTTTAGAGAAGACCGAGAGTTTTTATTGCTTGAAATGACGAAAAGGAAAAAGGACATCCCGCTGTTGGAGGGGCAAAGGAGTCTGGTAGGATTCTTTTCGGAGTATTGAGGATCGTTTCCCTGACATCGGCGGTGCCTGCTACAGGACAACACGGAACGTGCACGATTTGGACGCGATGAGCGGTGCTAGTGGATCACGTGCGTGAGCTGCGAGCACCAGCGGCGAAACTGAGGCTCCGTGGTAAACTGTGGTAACATGAAGAGCCGTTAGGGAGCCGAAACAGCCTTTAAGAGAGCCGAGCCAAATGATCCGGCTCACTAACGTAAAAAGACAGTATCTATAAGGGACGGCTCAAGTCAAAATTCAACCCCCCTGCTCTCGAGGTGGACGCCCTCTCAGCCCTGGTCTGGCGAAAACACTGATCTAAACACTCAGAGAGTCCTTTACCTTATCTGAGCTGAGGTTATCCCGAGCTTGAATGACACAGAGACCAATCAAGGGCTTTGATATATGATCTGTATGACGGTGGCCATGTCGGCAGGCCACATCATGTAGACAGCCAGTCACCCTGTGTGAGGCAGACCCACATTTGCGCAGCGTTGCGTAAGGGAAAAATAAAACAAAATAAAAAAATCCTCAGGCCAGCAGGCCACTTAACGGGCCAGGCCATCGGGAAACCCCCCGATGGACAGTCCGGGACTGGGTACCGGGACTGGGTACAGGAGGCGTAGAGCGAGGGATCATTGTCCACAAGTTAATCGATCGCAGATGACGTCGTGGTCGCGGACAAAAATAAATAAATATTAATAATGAAAAAAACGAAATGGGTCGTGAAATATACCTGGGCGGCCGTTAATATACCTGGGCGGCCCGCCCAAGTGTAGTCTATGTGTGGGAAACCCTGCTGCAGTTAAAAACTTTAGATTTCTGAAGTGAGCAAAAGGTCGTTGTGACTTTTGGTGTTGAATCTGATATAAATTCCTGCAAATAAAAGAATTAGAGTAAAAAAACTACTCACTTACGGCAGCACTCTAAGTTTATTATAAAGACAAATCGCTGTATGAAGGTAACGAGCATTAGCTGCATTCTATTTTAATTTACACACCACTAAATGTCTGGGTTATCCAAGCCCCCCCCCCCAGATTCTGTGTGTTCAGTGGAGCAGGCTCCTCTTGCCTTATATGTCGAGTATCAGGCTGCCAAATGTTGCCCTTAGCTCAGACAGTAGTGTTTTAACTAGTTTGTGATGCTTTCAGTGCACCTGACCACATGAGGAACAGTGTGTTTCTCTTTAAAATACGCTACTTGATTTCTGAATTTGTTCTGTAAAGACTTGATTTAATGATGCATGAAGTTTGGATACAGCACTCTGAGGAGCTTTAAAGTTTTTCCTCACTTTTATACCTCATGTTCTCATCATTTAGCTATAAAGTCAGCCTGTCTGGCCCTTCCCCCTGACTCATCCTT
The DNA here is from genome assembly GCA_943591055.1 of Gobionotothen gibberifrons. Classification (NCBI taxonomy): domain Eukaryota; kingdom Metazoa; phylum Chordata; class Actinopteri; order Perciformes; family Nototheniidae; genus Gobionotothen; species Gobionotothen gibberifrons. Next base: position 101,148 of record CALSBZ010046686.1, on the reverse strand, counting down.
GATTGATTGTTGGGAGGAAATGGAGACATGGATATAGTGCAGATAGATTATTTGAAATGGAAGAGATGGATAAAATGATTTAGTGTGATGTCTGTAAGAGTAGCATTAGAGCTGTGAGTGCTGTAGTCTAATGCTGACTGATGCTAGGTCGGGTTACACACCGGGAACTGTGATCATATTATTTTACTGATCTCTTGTTAGTATACTTGCAAAGTTTTATATGGGATTCATGTCAGTTTTGTTGTGGGTCACTGGCATTTCTTAATTATAGTGTATGACCTTAATGGATCCCATAAACACATTAAGAGACAGCAGTTCTGTCTCTCTGTGAAGACATTAATCCGTTTTCTCGCCTTTCTCTGGGCTGCAATTAAGTATTTTCTCATCCTTTCTCATATATTTGTTCTCTTCTGTTCTTTTTTCTTTACTGTTACTGCTTTGGGCGCATGGATCCTAAACAGCTTGTTCGCATCATTGAAATAGATTGTTCCTTTCTCTTCCGCAAATACGCTGTGAATTAAATACAGAGTTTGTTTGGTCACATGACGTTGAATACACTTACAGGCTGGCCTCAGGTGTAGCCCACTGACACTCCATCAGTGTGTTTTTCCTTTTTGGGTGAACATGGTCACCATGTTCACTGGTCATTTCAATTCAACACAGAGTGTGCAAGTATTTGTAGTCCAATGGGCTCAGCAACCAAATTGAAATAGAATTTTTGTAGGTTGACCCAGAAGTTCACTTCACAAGGGTTCCCTCCGTTGGATTTCAGTATATTGCAGAAAAGTATCTCTGTGGTAAACAAACGCTTATGATACTCACCACTTACATGTGGTTATTAAAATAACTGTGACCAATATATCTTCTACTATAGAGTGGTGCAGTGACGATGTCTTTTTTTAGGCCAACTGGGAAGTTGATATCGGAAGGGCTCCCTCAACAAAAGCAATATGATTTTGCTATTGGATTTTGGAACATTGCAGAAAAGAATCTCTGTGGCAATTTCACACATTTTATTTATGATACTTATTTTTTTAAACAGCAACAATCTCCAAATATTAACACTTGTTTTATAGTGTAAATGCAATAGCAAGAGCCAAGAACGTATAAAGCTAATGTGAGGCTATACATGACATACAACAGTCACCACCGCTAAGCTAAAGGCGGCTAATGTTCGCATGATGATGTTTAGTAGACTTATAGTCACTTGATAGCAATTGCCGTTCTTATGACAAATATAATCGTAAAAAAAAATGGTTGACTTCAAGACCAGGGAACCAGAAGTGGTAAAATGCTAACTAACTTCCAGGTTTTAGGATTCCTTCCTGCACCCCTCTCGAGTCGCATGTCGGGATATTGATATAATATTGACATTTCCCCAGCCATGT
>CALSBZ010046686.1:86986-98334 GCA_943591055.1 Gobionotothen gibberifrons | reverse complement strand
AGGAGATGGGATGAAGAGGATGATAAAGATCTGGATTTGATGAGGAGGTGGGATGAATAGGATGATAAAGATCTGGTTTTGATGAGGAGGTGGGATGAAGAGGAGGTGTGATGAGGTCTTTATATTATCTCTCCTGGCACTGGATGTGATGAATGGAGGTGGATGGGGTGGAGGTGGGCTGCAGCATGAACACCTGAAATCACAGCTGACTGCAGGAGAGAGGAGAACGGTTTTAAAGTTTGGCTGCAGGACGATGATTGGCTAGTGGAGATTGTGGTGAAATGTAATTGGTTAAAAGAGAACGCCCATAATGAGCTGATTAATGCAGCTGCAGAGGGAATTAATTATGGTAATGCTTGTCCCTCTCTACCTCAGATGCTTTTAGAAGCACTATGCACTCTTTAGCTGTAAAGTGAGAAAGTTTGCCCTGGTTGCAAGGCTTGGTTCTGGCCTAACAGTACACTAAACTAGATCAAACCAGCTGCGACTCCAAATTAAGCCAGGGGGGAACGCCGCGTACTGATTTTCAACACTGTTATCATCGCAGATGGCTAATATGTTTCTGAAAGAAAATTGAGGTAGGAAATAGAAAGTGAAGTACCATCATTGGGATTTGATCCTCAGTTAACCTGTTAAGCCCGGCAGCCCCCGCCGGCTGGGGCAGGCTTTTTTTTCACAAAACTGTGTCTCAGGGCTTCTTAACATTTAACAACCTATTAATGTGTCATACCCACTTAACGAGAAGAAACTCAGCTAACTGACAATGTGAACCATTTTTTGTTAAACAAAACACAACTCTAACGCCAAGCCTCTGAATTAGCGCTACGCGAAAAAATTAGGGGTGTAACGGTATACGTATTCGTACCGTAGTGTACGGAACAAATATAACGTTAAACGTAAAGAAATGAGAACGTAAACAACTTTTTGGAAGTAATCTCAGGTGCTGCGTGGCGGTCGCAGCATTCAGTGTAATTTGCTCACATTGGGTTCAACACGTCATAGAGCGACCAAGTCATTTCATTGGACGAGAGGCATACTATGAGAGCTGGTCCCAGGGATGCGTTCAAATGTAGTCAGTAATTTGAGGAACTGTCGAAATGGCGAACGCAGATAAAGTTGAGCTCGAAAATCCTCCAGCATCATTGAAGTCTCCGGTTTGGGAACATTTTGGTTTCGCAGTTACGTACAAGGATGACGGACAAAGACAGGTGGACCGAACCAAAGCTGTTGGTCGGCATTGTTCAACTAAAATTGGTTACGCGGCTGGCAATACATCAAACTTGCACACTCATTTGAAAAGGCATCACCCGAACATGAATATCACCGGTACCAAAAGAAAAAAGACTGAAGTGCAAACCCAACTCCCACTAGCATTTGAGCCTCCACCACTCGCAAAAAGTTCAGACTGAGCCAAAGCTATTACAAACGCCAAATATCCTTATGTTGCCATGTTAGCAAAGCGCTACCTGGCTGTATTACATTACATGCCACTTGTTAGACGCTTTTATCCAAAGCGACTTACATACTCAATACTGTGGACAGCTTGGGCTTTTAGAGCCAAACTGTATGTACATATTCAGCACTTTTGAATGCATACAGTACATCAATTCCAAGTCAAGTGCATTTTCTTTTCTCTGTAGGATAACTACAACAAAGTGCATTCAGAACAAAGCCAAGGTGCTTTAAAACTGCATAAACATCTAGGCCAGTAGGCCTACAACAAAATAGTGTAAATAAAGACTGTAACAGCCAGGCCTTCAACAACAACAAATGCACTTATAAGTGCATGCATACAAATGTGCAAACTGGATAAATCCACATGAATGTAACTATTTACAAATTAAATTACAATAGAATTTCAAGAATCTGTAAATAAGGCTGTCTGTCCTCATAAGCAAAGTAGTAAACATTGTATAAAGATACATAAAGTGAAAACTGGATACAAAATCCACAATCAATTACAAATTAAATTAAATACAATTTCAAGAATCTGCAAATAAGGTGGTCTGTCCTCATGAGCAATGTAAACAACATTGTATCATTTAGATACCGAAAGTACAATATATTGAACACTGTGCTGCTGTCATTTCCCCCTAATGATAACCTGAGATGGTGAATTATAACTCACAATGAAAATTGTTCAGGGAAGTGGGTATAGAGTAGACATGTAGAACTAGATAAGCTTATGATAAGCCTATGATAAGCCAGCCTTTTCAAAAAGGTCCGCCACAGAAGGAGTCGGGGTGCTGGGAAGGACTTTTTTTTTCTGTGCGCTAGTGATTTGATCATACTCCGCATATTTGTCCGGGTGTTTTGATTTCAAGTGGTGGAGTAATCCCGAAGTGGTGAAAGTCTTTGCAGTTACACCCCCTCGAGAAATGTCAGCTGAACACGTTTTACAAATCGCAATCCGCGCCTCTTTCTCTGATATTTAGAAATATCTCCAAGCGGCAGACATGTTGGCTGTGAGCCAGCCGCGAGCATGTTCGCGCACCGTGCTTGTCGCCACGTTTTGATTACGTCATCACAACAACACGTTAGGTTACCAACGTAACCCTGTTCTCTGACATTCGGTGATATTTTTTCGGTGCTAAAACCCTTTCGGCGGAAAGGGCCTTTTTAACCATTTTCGGCCGATAATTTTCGGTGGCCGAATATTCGGTGCATCCCTAATATTTATTTATATAGCCCAATATCACAAATGTTACATTTGTCTCAGTGGACTTCACAGTTTGTACAGAATATCAGTATGACAATACGACACCCTCTGTCCTTAGACCCTCACATCGTACAAGGAAAAACTTCCGGAGAAAACCCACAGTTTAAAGGGGAACATGGGAGAAACCTCAGGGAGAGCAACAGAGGAGGGATCCCTCTCCCAGGACGGACAGACGTGCAATAGATGCCGTGTGTAAATCGAAGAGATTATACATTTACAACATAGGTAGTCCAAATGTTTGGAAATGCATGTGTCTATAATAAGAAGATCAATCCACGAGGATGTCAACAATCCTGTGGGAGCCATCAGGGAAGTAGTATGATGAGAGTCAGGCAGGACCACAGAGACGGGTTCAGCCACGACTCGAAGTCCAGGACTCAATCCAGAACTCAGGATAGAGGATCCAGGACACAGGACCACAGCAACAGGATCAGCCACGACTCCAGATCCCGGCGTAGAGATTGACACCAAAAAGACATTTGGGGGAAGCTGGGTTATTCTGAAACATGAGAGTACACAGGTACAGACAGAAATTACTCCGACTGTTTCTCTCTTCTTGCCTCGTCTCTGTGTGTGTTTGAATCTTTCGTGCTGACTCACTGACTGCACCGATTTGATTGGCTGAGTAGCGTCACCTCCTTAAAACTTTAGACAACAACTTTTTTAAACCTTTTTATCTTTATTTAAAAAAAAAAAAACATTTTCAACATCGTGGATAAATCCTTATATGCTCCCGGGCAACACACTGAACGTCAACTTTGCCTCCTTATTACACTCACCCAGGGGCGGATCTAGACAAATATTCATGGGTTGGCAAGAGGGTGGCAGGAGATTTTGAGGGGTGGCATCCCCTGGCAGAAGTATATGCTGATTTAATCGCAGTCATCAATCAATGTTAACTTGGAAAGCCACAATATTGATATTTTAACTGAATAACATTAGGTGACATTATTTTGGCCTTAAATATAAATATATAAGGTGGCAGACTAGGCTTGGGCGGTATGACGGTATGACGGTATTACGGTATACCAGGGTATTTCGAAATCCCGTCGGTATGATTTTCAATACCGTGGCGTCACAGACTGTGCGCCAAATCACAGATGCGTTTCATTCTATTACACTGACACGGAGTTTTGACAGGGACGACATTGGTTGTAATGCACAGCACGCGCCAGCAGAGGGCAGGGGAGGGCAGTCCGTCTTTCCCGCTCTCAGAGCTCAGCACAGAGCTGAGCTGAGCAAGATGGCGGCAGCATTTGCCGGCCCCGAACTCGGAGAACTAGTAAAAAAGAAAAATGCCTCTGCGCCTGTTTGGGACTATTTTGGGTTTACTTTTCTGCACACACTGTCGCCTTTGGACAATGAAAGGACTCTGTTCGGATTTAAGCAAAACCCTCGCCAGTGACTTCATCCAGCACAACGAGAGACAGAGGCACTTCTTTGGGAATGTTTAAGACGGGGTGAGTGAGTGTTGACATTTTTTAATCCTATGCAACTGGTTGATGGTTTTGTAGTCGAGGTCGGACGGTTTTAAAAACGAAAGCATTTACGTGCTAAACATTCACGCGAGTAATCCAATGAATCAAATGGAAATAAGGTTAACACATGCACGGAATAATATTGCCAAACTAGTTAGTGAATATAGCAAACTTTATTCAATAAGTCAAGTATTTACTCCCGGAAAATCTTTATGTATGATGATATATTGTTAACTTAGCTCACAATGGAAACAACGTCGGACATCTACAAACGCGTCCTGTATCAGATCTCAAAATGTGCCAGTTGCACAATGTGTCATGTATGCAGCCCTTGTTTTGCACTTGCGCGCACGTCGCGGCACTTTGCGAGCGTCTACCGGCTCGGGCTGCATTTTACACCAAACATATAATATACCGTTCGAAACATCTATTTGCCGCCGTTCGAACGCCACCTCACTCAAGTCGACCCAAGTACGAAAAAAATGATACCGCCCAAGCCTATGGCAGACATCATTGAATGCATTTTAACTGAACAATAACTGAATGAGTTTGTTTCACTCTTAGACCATAAATATATGCAGACTGCTGCAATAAGTACATTAATTAACTGTCTCATCGATGTTTGTCTGAATTAATATGATAATATTAAAGGTGGGGTAGGTAAGTTTGAGAAACCGGCTCGAGATACACTTTTTGTAATATTCCATGGAATGCTCTTAACATCCCGATAGCAATGAATATCTTAAATGCTTTGACAAAAAATCCATAACAAAATTTCATCTGTGGAAGCCATAGCGCTGTAAAAAGCACGACCAATCATTTTAGCCGGCCCGGCTAAAATAACTGGATGGCCTACCTGCCTGTCAGCCTTCCATCTGTACACAAACTTATCTCGTACCCTCATTGGTCATGTGCGCGTTCGTGTGTGTTGGAGGAGGGGCTCTGTAAGGAAGTGGCAGATTTTTTCCGGCTGTGTATTTTCAAATTCTAGCGCACTCGAGCTGGTTTCTCCAAAATTGTTATAATAATAAATATAAATAATTATGATTCACATATTCAGTGTTATTATTAAATAAACTATATTTTTTGGAGGAGTTAACGATGAATGTTCCTCAAGATGCTTGCTCACCCTCACAGGGCTCAACGCTAACTTTTAAAAGTGGTTGCCAGGCTGGCAACCAGGCATCAGCTTTTGGTTGCCAAAATTGTAAATATGATTAGACACCTTATATTTTAAATAATTAAGATACTATACAGTTATACATCAACTTAATAATGAACATGTGACACAAAAGAGTGTTCAAATGCTTTACAATAAGCAATTAACACAATTATTTGAAACTTAAGTGGTAGCAAACTTGTCCACCCTCAATGGCTGGTATACAAAATACCAGTAGTGCAGCTGTTATGTTCTTTGCAGATCCCCCAAAAATGAATTGAGCAAACCACTAGTTTCGTCATCCGTTGTCTCCCTTTCAAATTTTGGTTTTCCTGACCTTTGTGCTGACCCCCACCATAGAGCCGTGGGCCCTTCAGCATTGAAGTCTTGATTGGCCAGACTAATACATTTCTAATGTTAAATAAATTAAAATCATTCACAGTTAAGAATTAGATACTAATTATTAATGCTGTAAATTACCTTTAATATGTCTAACTATGTTTAAAATGTGTTACCTTTTTATAAAAGTGATTATAATGTTATGCCAATATTTTCCTATGGTAAAGTTTCGTTTTGCACTTTTATTTTGGTAGTGATAAGATCGGGACTCTTATTTTGAAGGAACTTTTACCGGAAGTGAATGGACAACATTCCTCTTTGCTTTTCGTTCGGGTTTACCTTACGCTTTATCAGTTGAATCACTTTGAACATTCGTTTGAGATGTTGACGGGTTGGCCAAACTTTTTACCCCACAGTCAAACAACTTAATTTGCTTCGCCATTTTTCGTAAAAACAAACACACGGCGCACCGCACACGCGAGTAAACGTGCATCGCTTTCTGGTAATCTTCCATAATCACACCAATGCACGTGCAACTTAAGTATCAGGTTCCGACTGGTCACAACAATAATTAAATATCACTCTTAATAGACGTTCCGTTGCACTCACAGCATTGAGACATAGGTATAACTCCAGAGATATGGAGTTTGGATGATGATGATGATGATGATGATGATCATGATCATGATGAGAGGGTCATATGAAAAAGTGTTATTGGTTGCTGTAACAGAGGTGATCTCTGGGCCCATAGATCTCGGCATCCGTTACGGGTAATATAGCACTAAAAACATTGCACAGGAAGCATGGGAATATATGTAATTTATGTAACTAGTTTGTCCGTCTCTGTTTCCTGGTTTTATTCTGAAAAGTGTTCCCCTTTCCCCATGTCTGTTGCTGGATTGTGTGCACCTGGTGCCCTGTGTTGTCTCCTCCCCCCCACCTGTGTCTAATTGCTCCCCCCTCACCTGTGTCTTGTTAGTCTGTGTGTGTGTATTTAGGTGTATGTATGTTTTCTTGTTGGGCTGGGGGTAGTGTGTGAGATCCTTGTGGTGGCTGGTGACTGTGTTCACGTGGGCAGCAGATTGAGGCTGTGTCATATGTTCATGAGGTAATAAATGCCCACACCGGGTTGTATTTTGGACGTTCTGCCTCTGCCTCCTTGCTTGGTCTGGGCCGCTCAACGGTCAGCTTCACCCAGCCTTTTTGAAGGTTGAAACACAGTAGGGTCTAATTCAGGATATTCCAGTCTGCCTCCTTGATCTTGTCCGTTCTTTTCAAAAAACTGTCTCTTATGAGTCCCCCAGTTTTATGGATGTGTGACATAATATCACGCTATGATTATCTCTAGGAATACAATGATGCTGACATCTGAACACATTGTGATGAAAGTAAGTAGACCAAACACAGTATTAACAAATACACCAAGGGGTTATTTGTTCCAAATGTAAAGCAATGACCTTAACAAATAATGACATTTTACTGGAGACAAAACCACATGCAAGTAACTTATTCAGTCATTAAAAAAAGATCTTGGCTGCACTTATAACATAATCATCTTTCCCCAGTGTAAAACTAAGCTATACAATCTGTTATCCAGGGTTAAACACAGTGATAAAGCTGAAGGAGGGGCTTCTGAAGAATGTGTTGAAAGATTGTAGGATGAGCGATATCAGAGCCACGAGCTGCGTGCTCTCTGCTGATTTCATCATCTCCACGTTTCTCTGAGCCAAACACTGATCCTAAAATAGACGGAGCGCCTGTCAAAGTTGCCAGGTCAGTGGAAGGCACAGCAACTAATGCAGCTCACAACAAGGGAGGGAAGTGACTCCAGATCTCTATATTTTGTCCATAGTAATTTGCCCTATAACAGGCTATTTTTTCATCTAAGTCCCCACTTACAGCACACACACACTAACACACAGTGTGCTGTGTTCACAGGCAGCTGATGTGGGTTCTGCTGCCTCCTCAGTCTGAGCTCCTCTGTGTTCCCACAGCTGCCCTGAGCACACCCTGATCACATTCTGTTGTTTTCAGAACACTGCTTCCTCAATCATGAATTGTATTTAGCACTGCAAAAAAAGGATTTAGTTTCAGAGCTGTTTTAGGTCAAATAACATCCTAAGACTCAACTGATTATTTTGATGCACCACGACTGATTATTTTCTGGAACTTATTTATTAGGTTTGGTTTATTAGTTAGGTAGAGGTACATTTGAAGCGTTACAACGTCATGTTGGGGTCTTTATAACCTTTTCTGAATGGGGTTGAAAAGCCTGCCACTACGAACATGGACAAGACCATAAACTGTATGTAGAGTAACACACACTAATCAGGTGACAGTGCTACACACGCTGGCAGTCTGTCTTTTTAAGCATTTACATCATGTAATGCTGTTGGAGGGTAAGGGTTAACTCTTTTCCTACAAAAGTGCTTGTTTATTGGTGGACTAGTTTAATGTATAAAACATGAATGCTAAAGAGCCCTTGTTATCAAAGTCTCTGTCAGTGTCCTATTCTCTGTCCTTGTTTCCTTCCTTCCTTTTAGTACTGCGTTCTTTGAAACACAAACAGCCAAACAGTGCGTTGCGTCCTCAGGCACATAGAGCCACTGTCTCCTGCAGAACAATGGCCTCATACATCTGCCACAGTAAAGGTACAGTCTGCTGACGGCTCCGTGCTGATCTCAGAGCACGTCTGTTCTCGGGCACAGCATGGAGACTCTTTGGAGATCTGCGGCTAAAGAACGTCCCGGGCCTGGGGTTTGTTGTTGTCCACAGATCATGAGAAGTCTTTGAACATTTTTGTCAGTCTTAGCGTCAGTGACTTGGATCTCTGACCCTTAAACCTCATCCGTATCAGCAGGAATACATCTGATCAAATACAGGTCCCTTCTTTCCTGTCGGCTGTGTTCTGTCTTTCTCAACCAAGCCCCCAGGAAGTGCGCAGAACATTGAAGCACATTTTCCTAGTGGCCAAACGGTGGTACTACAACGTTTGTATCAGTCCGTGACGCCATTGTGCCCAAAAATAATTTGTATAGGGAAAGAGACGTCTGTAAATAAATTTTTCAAATCTAACTGAACACTTTTATACTTCACTTAAATCCTTGGGGTCTAAAAGTGTTTCTTAAAATGGACCTATCATGCAAAATGCACTTTTGTACGTCTTTTGTACATGAATATGTGTCCCCGGTGTTCCAGGGAACTGTGTCAGAAAATACAACCCTCTCTCTTTTCCTCCGTACCCAAATCTTTTAAAAACGGGGCTACAAATGAGCAGATACAGATAACATCCGCAAAAAGGCGGGGGCTTAGAAATAAATGCTCATATCTCATCAACAATGTATCCATATATCACAGATTTTGGTTGATAGCTTCAGTCTGTCTTGGGGAATAGGCACAACAAAGAACATCCGAGCTGACGTCAGCCCGGAATAGTGTTGTTCACACGAGACGTGTACGTTCACACGAGACCGCTCGAAAGCGCTGGAGACGCTGTAGTGCATATGCCAGGCCTGTAAGTGGCGCTGTAGTCCTGCCACAAAAGCAGCGAAAAAGACTTCCTGCGCATGGTTGCCATGGTTGCTCCATGTGGACGCTCTGGCTCTTTTTCTCGCGTTTGCTCCTGTTGCAATTCCCTCCGGTAGTCCACCAGCAGATGAAAAACACCCACCTCTCCAAGGGACGAGGGGACCGTGTGGCAGAGTTTCAGTTCGATTTTTTTCGCCGGTCAACATGTCCGTTAAAGTTGAAATTTTCCGGACAAAATTAGAAAAGTGCTGGTCAAAGGTCTTCTTTGTTATTTATTGAGCTTTAAAACAAATGAATAACGACTCTATATAATCATATAAGAATAAAACATGGAGGACGGAGCCTCTCTTTTCCTCCCCCTCTTCTGAGAGCCCAGCAGCTGATCTCCCTCTCCTGCAGGGGGGCGTGGTCAGCTGCAGCTCATTTGCATTAAAGCTACATCACAGATAGGGGTGCAACAACTAATCGACTTAATCGATTAAAATCGATTACCAAATTAGTTGCCAACTAATTCAGTCGTCGATTCGTTGGTGACGTCATCACGTGTGTTTCACGCGCCGTTAAGCTCCAACGTTATTGGTCTTTTTATCGGTACTGGAGACATTTAAAAATGATATGTCATGTATTATTGCTACATAAGCATTATATCGCAGTCTTAGTGTCGCCAACTCGTTTCTAACATGCAAAAAGACAAACAAATGCGTCCATGATGTATTTACCATCTTTCCAATTGAGAAGAGAGATCTTTCTCTCACCCGTCTGTATGCGAGGGGGCGGGGCAGTTTACGCACACGCGGCTGCTACATGCATGCAACACACTATGGAGATGGCGGAGAGAACGCGCTCCGAGGTGTGGTTAAACCTTATCGTCTCGATGTGGACAATGCTCGTTGCCTAAAGTGCAATAAGAGTTTAGCATGTAAGGGCGGTAACACAATTTGTCTAAACATTTAGCAAAAGTGCACCACATCCAGACGGAGAAATGCACCGGGTTCGACTGTCTTTCTAGTAGCTCTGTAGCCCCCCCCCCCCCCCCACGTTTCCACGTCAGGTGTTATGTATGCTAGCAGAAACACACGGAGCTAACTCAATTATACAAACATGGGTTAATGATTAGAGGTAACTGAGTTATTTATTTTGTTAAAGTTTCAGCTATTCTGTTTACAGTTCTGTCATCAGATTATTTAATACGATTTGTTAAAACACTGTTGTTTCTTTTGATGTGAACTATTATTTATTTACTTTAAATAAAAAGCAATGTTAATTTTGTTCAAAGTGTGTTTAGTTAATTTAATAATATATGTATTTTTGAATCAAGTATTCATCTTTATTGTCTTCATTGTTAGTTTCCACATGCCTAAAACAACCTCAAGCTAAATCTAAAAGTTGATGGCTAAATAAGAGCGTTTGAGAAATTGTGCAAGGCATAGGCCTAATAGTCCGAATAGTCGATTAATCGTTTCATTAATCGATAGATTAATCGATTATCAAATTAGTCGTTTGTTGCAGCCCTAATCACAGAATCAGCCCTTGCAAAAACAGGGAAAGAGCAAATAGAGCGAAATGAGGCATGGCTAAAATGCATGATCTGTTTGGTATTTTGAAAAAAAAACTTCACAGACATGTTTTATATAGGTATGGCCCTACAATATATTTGTCAAATATAGCATGATAGGTCCACTTTAAGTTGAGCAGTGTTCAGAGACAGTGTGCAGCTTCAGACTGGACTGTTTGTTAATCACCTGAAATATCACCGTTGAAACCTCAGGTACAGTTTCTGTGATTTTTCTTGTACTTTTCCTCTCGAGAGTTGTGCCATTTGGCTTTACGCTGAATCCAGTTCTCTTTATACCTCCATGGCCTCAACCAGCTTATGATGTAGCGCTGCTCTCCTTCCCAACCACCTACAGTGCAAGCATTATTATTGTGTACAGGAGTGAACATTAGAGTGCGTTGATAAGGGTTGTCTGATCTTTTCTATATTCATATCTCCATCGATCTGAGCATGGCTCAGGGTCGGATGGAGCTTTGAAAATATGGAACGTTAAAGCTACGGCTCCCATTTGAAAGTCTTTGTGTCTGGACTTGGATGGACGATATCACAGCATCTTATTCAATTTGCCAT
>CALSBZ010046686.1:65535-79600 GCA_943591055.1 Gobionotothen gibberifrons | reverse complement strand
TGTGTGTGTGTGTGTGTGTGTGTGTGTGTGTGTGTGTGTGTGTGTGTTGATGTTTAGTGTCATCAGCTGCAGCTTCCTCTTTATCCCTCTAGTCACCCGTCTCTTTGTCTCATGTGTTCATGTTTGCTTTCTTGGAGTGAGTGAGAGACATCATTAGATGTGACCGCCAGGACAAGTTCCAAATTGGCCTATTAGGTATTTTCTCACTGTTGTTAGGGCAAACTAGCTGCTAAATTAGGATCTAGACTAGCATAGCTCACTGAAGGCTCTATCAATCATGCAATATGAGTATCAAATGAGATAATTATGTGTAATGTGAAAGTGCCACTCTGCTTGTTTCCTTATAACCTTTCCTTGTACCGCTTCAAAAGCCAGAGTTAGCATTGCATTCGAGTATGGTGGCCCAACACATCTATTTAATAGAGTGATGCAGCAATTAGTCCTTAAACAAGAAATTAAGGTTTGTTTATTTATGTAGCATATTTTCTGCTTTACATAAACATTAACACACAATAGTTTTCATTTCATTTCCTTTCAAAGCTTTATTTATACAGGTGTATCCCATTGAGATCATTGATCTCTTTTTCAAGGAAGACCTGCTCAAGTAGGTTCCACATGAAACATAAAAACATAAACAGAACAACAACAAAAAAATCATTACAGGGATTACACTTTACAATAACTATCCACATGAACAGGTACCAACAGCATCCGATTGAGTAGCATCCGACCGAGCTTTAAAAACATTTAGTGGCACCAGATTGCTCAGTTTCCATTTCAATTGCAGACTGTTCCAAGACAGTGGAGCTGCGCATCTAAAAGCTATCTTCCCTAAGACAGTCCTAGCAGTTGGCACATTTAATAAAATCACAGCATGCGATCTCAGGCAGTAGCTACTTACAATTTGCCGTGAGATCAGGGAGCAGATGTAGGATGGAAGTTTTCCTAACATGGCTTTGTATATAAAAATGTACCAGTGACTGAGCCTCCGTACAGTTAGTGAAGGCAAACCAGCCCTTGCATACAGGGTACAGTGATGGGTTAATACTTTACAGTTTGTCAAAAATCTCAGTGCACTGTGATACGCAGCATCTAACTTGATCAGGCAATGGGCAGGTGCATTCATATAGACCAGATCACCATAGTCCAGCACAGGTAAAAAGGTCACAGTGACTAGCCTTTTCCTGGCCTCAAGCGAGAAACAGGACTTGTTCCTGTAAAAGAAACCTAGCCTAACCCTCAGCTTTTTAAGTTATTGACATGACGTTCAAAAGAGAGACAATCATCAAGCCAGATACCAAGGTATTTGTAACAGGTAACCACTTCTAGTTTTATTCCTTGCGTAGTTACAATATATAAAACAGGCTCTGGTGTCTTTTTAGCTTTTGAAAATAGCATTACCTTGGTTTTATCAACATTTAAAAGAAGCTTTAGTTCAGAGAGCTGCGTCAGAATAATGTTAAAAACAGCCTGCAATTTAACAACAGCCTCCTTAATGGAGGGACCTGCACAGTACATCACGGTATCGGTAAAAATGTAAGGTTGCTCCATCGACATGTTCACCTAAACTATTGATGTAGACGGAGAATAAAAGTGGACCTAAAACTGAACCTTGTGGTACACCATTAGTAATGTTTAACCACTCAGAAGACAGCCCATCAAACTGAACACATTGGGACCTTTCAGAGAGGTAGTTCACAAACCACCCTACTGCATGGCTGGATATGCCTATACTGACCAGCCTCTGCTTCAAGATGCGATGATCGACAGTATCAAACGCTTTGGACAGGTCAACAAATAGAGCTGCACAACTCTGCTTATTATCTAAAATACTCGCCACATCATTCACCACTTTCATTGTGGCAGTGATGGTGCTATGTTGCTTTCTGAAGCCTGACTGATGTTTAGACAGGATGTCATTTGTACGTAAACACTCCTTTACCTGTTCACTCACTAGGCGTTCGAGCACCTTCGCCAGAACTGACAATTTAGAGATAGGTCTATAATTATTTAATAAAGTGGCCTCCCCTCCTTATAGTAGAGGCAGGACATACGCTGACTTCCATACTTTTGGAATTGTGTTTGTGCTGAGGGAGAGGTTAACAAGAGAAATAAGAGGTGTAGCAATAAAATCTGCAGCTATCTTTAAAAAGAAAGGTTCTACATTGTCCGGGCCAGCCGGTTTCTTAGGATCTAACTTGGTTAAAGCTTCATGAACAACATCAACAGTAAAAGGAGTAAAACTGAAAGGGTTTTCCAGACCACATTGTTCAGAGTCACAGACTGTGGTGTTCACAGAAGCAGAGTTAGTCACAGAATCAAAGCCACAGGACACAAAATGCTCATTAAAGCAATTTAACATGGTGGCCCTGTCCGATATAGAGCCAGATGCTGTGGTAAGGCACGGAGGTAGCTCATTACCAATTTCACCGGCGGATATCGATTTTATGGCTTTCCAACATTTTCCAGGATTATTCAGGTTCTTTGTGGTAACTGACAGATAATACTTAGACTTAGCACTTTTTATTTGCGATGTGAAGCTATTTCTTAGCTGCCTAAAATGCAGCCATTCTACCTCTGAGCCTGATTTCCTAGCCTTTGCTCAGGCCTTGTTTCTCTCATGAAGGAGACTAGATAATTCAGCAGAAAACCAGGGATTGTCTCGTCCCTTCACTCTAAATGTACGCAGGGGTGCATGTCTATCAATGATCTCCATAAAACCAAGATAAAAATAAGACCATGTAGTTTCAACATCATCACACAGATCGATTCTTTCCCAATCAAAACCAAACAGATCATGAACAAAACCCTGCTCCACAAAATGTTTTGTGTCTCTCTTACTGATAATGCGAGGTTTACCCTTTTGGACCTTTGTGTCCCTAATTGTGGCTACAACACAGTGATCACTCAGATCATTTGCAAATACTCCCACAGATGAGTATCTATAGGGAACATTAGTTGAGATAAAAAACAAAACAAAAGAAACACAATAAATAAATACAATGGAATAACAGTGTCATAAAGACCATTCATACAAAGTAGTTTGAAATCAACATTGTAAATACAGAACAGGGTTGGTGAGGACCTCAGGTTTTCTGGAAGTTTGTTCCAGATGTGTGGCGTGTACAATTAGCCATTATTGGTAGCCAGTGCAGACATAAGAGTGATTCTTTACGGAGACCTGTAAATACACGGTTGCAGTAATCAAGCCTGCTGAAAACAAATGCGTGAATGAGTTTTTCAAGCTCTTTTTGAGACATGTTCCAAGTCTGGCTATGTTTTTTACGTGATAGTATGCTGATTTTATAATTGTGTTGATTGATTTGTAGTTGAGGTCGGACTATTAGATCATATGTTGGTGGCAGTTTTTGTAGTCCTTGTTTGTTTGTGTGATGTGTTTTATATTAAAGAAATCAACTATTTACACTTATAGTACATTTAGAATGAGCAGTTTAAAGACATGCAGCCCAGGCCTTCTTCTGTCAATTCCCCTTCCCCCTCTAAAGCTTAATCACACCGTGGCATGATTGTGTCTTCACTTTGTCTCTCAGGGATTATCTCTGTTCCCTCCTCTCACTCGCTGTCTGGCTCAGTTGTCCCTCTCTGTCTGTGTTCCTCCTGTAGATTGAGATGGAGGCTGACAGCTCTGTATTTACCTTGCTCTCTGCTTCCATCCTCTAATCTATCTCCTGCTTTCTCCTACGCTCCTCTCAAAACTTGCACGACTCCGACTGCAGAACATGTCCATGTTTACAACTACCTGAACTGTGGATGTGGTGTATGTAGATATGGAAATAATATTGTTATACAGTATAGGATTAGTGTTTGTAAAGTTGCCTAATGCTTTTGAAAACATTATTTTCCAAATGAAATAGGATTACCTTTTGTGATTTGAGGATGTAAACAGATTCAGTATTTCCTTAGCTTAACATTTTCTTAAAACAGAGGTAAGTTTTAAGCCATTACAACTATCTATTAGAAAAGCAACAATTTAAAGGGATCCTATAATGCTCATTTTCAGGTTTCATATGTGTCCCAATAGAACCACATGTCTTACATAGTGATGTCACTTTGTTACGGACGTTAAGGAGTTTAAGGCGTGAGAGAAACTCCCTCTGGAGGGATCTCTGGGATTTTAAAAACCCAAAAATCAAAATAGGGCCTCTTTAATCTTAGTCCTTGGTATAAATAGGCACAGCAGTATTGTGTGTATGTCTGATTCTGAGTGTCTGAGAGAGTACAAATAATATTACAACCTAACTGTCAACTAGCATAAACGTGTGTGTGAGTGTGCGCAGTGCTGTCAGCCCCTTTGGTCGCCTTCTCATTGACACCTGAGAGCAGCTTAAAGCACAGCCAGAGAGAGAAGTGGAAGATAAAGAGACGAGGGATGGAGAGACGCTAAAAGAGACTGACGTCCATACAAGCATAGTTGAACACATTTACAGTCAATTCATCGGGAAATCATTAACACCACTTTTTTTGCTCAACTTTTAATGGAAGAGGATTTAGTTTACATGAAAGCACACTGGCCCCGGTTTTGGAGTGTGGAAACTTCACAGATACCAGGGCAACATCTTCACACTGCTTGTCGTGCCCAACCAAACAAATGAAACAGAATTTTAAAAAGGTATTTGTGCTAGAGCCCTTATTTTTCCTGTTTGTCCTTTAACGGAATAACTGTTATACCCTGGATAC
This sequence comes from Gobionotothen gibberifrons, assembly GCA_943591055.1. Taxonomy (NCBI): domain Eukaryota; kingdom Metazoa; phylum Chordata; class Actinopteri; order Perciformes; family Nototheniidae; genus Gobionotothen; species Gobionotothen gibberifrons. The sequence continues at coordinate 74,902 of CALSBZ010046686.1, read as the reverse complement.
CAACAGCAGCATCAGCCAGCAGGTTGAGACTAAACGGAGGCGACAGAGAGACCCAGCACACAGGGCGGGGGGTGCTGGGTGGTGGGGGGGCTACCAATAGGCTGGACTGTGAGAGAGAGAGAGAGAGAGAGAGAGAAAATATAAATAAATATACCGAAGGCATAGAGAGTGAGTCAGGGAGAGAGGGAGGCATGTGTGAGGGGGGAGAGAGGGAGGACTATACTTAGACAGCAGTAAAGATAGCCAGTGCTGTACTACAGAGCATGGAGGGGCCGCACGGGATCTTTAGCAGCAACTTGGGATTCTATCCATTGTAAAAAATTGGTTTACAACAAACTGGCCTTCTCTGCTCCGGGGGGGGGGGGGGGGGGATAAATTGCACTTACCATTACTTTTGTACGTTTTTTCTGACAGCGGGACATTTCTGCTCACTTGAAGAGGACTAGTTGACATTTGAGAGGGCGGTTCAGCTGTAATAACCCCGGGACCAATGTTGTGTCTTATTCCATTGCACACTGAAGAAGCCAGGATGCTTGTAAAGCCATCTAGAAGTGGACTGAATGAAAGGTGAAAGAAGACGGGAAGAGGTTGACATTTGTACGGCTGTTTTCATCACACAAATGTGCCTTACATTTCAAAGACGAGGACCAAGTCAAAACCTCATTGGTCAAAAATGAGGACTAGTTCGAGACAACTTGGTAGAAAGCTGGAAAAAATATGAGTAATGAATCCAATCCGGGGTCATCATGGACTGACCACCTGTGTTTTGGAACGATGGAGCACAATGTGATGAGTTGCCCTAATGAAGATATACATGAAAAATGAAGCTCAAGCTGAACCAAACTCAAGGATTACAAGAGAGCACGTTTAATGATTTGTGCTTTAGCAGCCAGTTTTTGATTTATTTACCTTTCTCTGCTTCTGGCCATTCTCAGGCAGTGTGTAGGTGACCGGGTGTCAGAGTTGTGGGTCTGAAGCCTGCTGACCGTGGTGTGTGTGGGCTGCTCAGACAGTGTGTGTGCATGTGACTGTGGCAGTGCTATGCTGAGGGTCTCAGGTGTTGCTCCAGCCCCGCCAGGCCAGCAGTGGTGCTTCCAGTGTTCTGTTGGAGTGGACTGTAGCGATGCCGAACCGCACTGTATCTGGCTGGCAGTCTTAAGGGTTGTTTCCCCTCACACCTCACCCCGCCCGACCCCCATCGCATCCCAGAGAAGACGGGGCTCCCGGAGGCTAATACAGCGCCATCGAGTGTCCTGGGTAAGAAGGGAGTCTGAGCTCGGGGCTGAAACTGCCTTTACTCTACGTCTTTCAGGTCATCATTCAGCAGAGGTGGGAGAAGTACTCAGACCTCGTAGTTAATTAAAACTAGAAGTACCAGAGTTTAGGAATACTCTTGTATTCAAAATGTTACTCAAGTAAAAGTACAAAAGTATTAGCATCAAAAGATGCTTAAAGTATCAAAAGTAAAAGTAGTCATTGTGGTCCATTTCAGAATAATATATATGATATGTTTTATAATGATTGATCATGAAAGTGTTCTCAAAGCTGGTAAAGGTGCAGCTAGTTTGAATGACTTTGTATACTGCAGGGTAGCTTGTGGATTTACTCCAGGTGGAACTAAAGTCTGATTTAACACTTGGTTATATTTCACATCATTCATCCACATATGTAAAGTAACTAAAGGGATTAAATAAATGTAGTGGAGTTAATATACAAGATTTACCTCTGAATTGTAGTGCAGTAGAACATGGAAATACTCAAGTAAAGTACAAATACCTCAAATTGTGCTTAAGTACAGTAATTGAGAATGTCATTCTGTACTTTTAATATTTTATTTTCTGGGTTCCAAAGGTTTTTTGGGTTCAAATTTAGCCGGATTAATTGTATTTTCACTATGGAAAATAATCAAATTCTCATTGGTTGTAACAATGTGCCAGGGCTGGACACAAACTGCTCATAGTGTTATGAACTGCTGCAGTATTTGTCCTTTAATAATCCTTTAATTAATCATATGCACTTTTCCATGCAAACCCAGTACCTAGTAACACCTCAACGATGGGTATACACTCTTTAAAGTCCACAGTGTTTCCCCTAGGATGGAGTCATAGCAGCGGTGCTAAGGCACGTGGGCACAGCATAATGTGCCAATTTGCTGCCCTAGGCGAGATTTTATATATAAAGAATAAATGAAAAATCTCTACAAATGCACTACAAAAACAGAAACTTATTGACATAGGTAATATACGTCAAAATGGCTTCAAATGTATTCAGTATTGTATGAACATGTTTTACTTGGGGGGTGGACATCACCTCCTCTAGGGGGGTCCGGGGGTATGCTCCCCCGGGAAGATGTTTAGATTACTAGAGACCTGATCTAGGGGGTACAACTCTAAAACACCAATCTGAAAAAGATCGGTTTACATTTTAATAAACAATAAGTATGTGAACATAACCAATAACCTACCATAGGCAATAACAAATAAATGTAACTTATTTTATTTTTGTTGTTCATTTATATCTTATTTTACCTAGTATATATATATCTCTCCAACTTTAAACGATATTTTTGGTTTACTGTCCTATAGCATACATTGGAATGTTTTCAAACCTGTTTTTATTTATCCTAATAATTATAAAGGAGTGCCTTGGAAATATGTGTTTACATAATTTGTAAACACATATTTGTTTGAGACCCACTGAGATAACTTAGACTAAAATGAACTATCTAAACACTCAGAGAGTCCTTTACCTCACTGAGCCTCTCAGTCTGACAGGAGAGCTCTCCTCCACCCTGGTTGTAGAAACATCTACTTCTATCCGTTAGCGCAGCTAGCACCAGATTCGAATAACAACAGCGCCGGTACCGGTGCGCCCTCTCTCTCTCTCTCTCTCTCCCTCGCTCGCTCTCTCGCACCCACGCTCGCACTTTGGCTGTGAGCTGCGGGCGCCTGATAAGCCAACATCCCCCACTTTCATCACTTACAGCGGCCATCGTACAGGGCAAATGAAAAGTGTAACCGGGGTGAAAAGGGTGTTACATTTACTTAATTATGAATGTTGTTACATCAAGGCCAAAAATTAGGATGAGCGCCAACGGTCAAAAATGTTTTATCCCCTCCCAGAGCTACCAGTGCAGCGCCCCCCAGATCTGGCGCCCCTATGCCAAAAATCGGCCCTGCCAGTACATACAGTGGCAATGTCTCAAGATTTAGCAAAAATACACCTTTATTGAACATACAGTAACACAAATACTACAAATCCACATAACAAACAATCAAAAATGAAAAAGGGTCGACACTTATTATTATTGTAATAAAAAAAGTAAAAAAAAAAATATATATATTATTTGTTTTGGGTACCTGGCTGGCGCCCCCTAGCAGCGGTGCGCATATTTGTATATAGGGGAAACACTGGTTCATCCTGCCTTCCTTTAGAGTTTAGACCTACTAATATCATATTGCTGCTGCTCAACAACAACACCATTAACACTAAATCTTTTTTGTTTTGGACATTCAGGTCGCATTATCAATATCCAAATGAAAAGGTTAAAACTGACTCAAAATAATATCTATAAAATAGAAACGTTCATTTAAGTTCAACATTAAAAAAAACATTGTTTTTTAAATGTATAAAATTAAAGTATTTTTTATTTTATTTAATGACAATCTAGAATGTGGGAAGAGGGGGGGTGGCGCCCCTAGTGCCCCTATGGGCCGCCCGCCATTGAACATGTCTCTGAAGTGTTGCAACACCAAACAGGTCATTGTAGCATCCCATTAACCCCTCTGTTTCAGCCCTGTTCCAAAAGTGCAGATTCTGTGTCTGTAGCTTTAAATGCTAATGAGCTGCTGGTGGCCACGCCCCTCTGCAAGATATTTGGTTAAAAAACCACAACAGTGCTCTCGGAAGTCATTCAGGTAATAAGGTGGGCAGGTGTTACCTTCGTTTTTTTTATGGTTAAAAACAGTTGTTTTTAACCATAAGCTGGCCCATAATTTGGCCACAACGTGGCCAAATTATTTTCAGACAGATTCTTTTAAAAGGTGGATCCAGAGAAAATGAGAGATAAAGACATTATCTGACACTTTCTGAATCTCTTAAAAGACAATAGTTGACCTTTAAGTTCAAAAACCGTGTTGTGAGTGCAGTGCTGTTCGGTGATTTCAGTCCCGTTTAATGGAGTAGCTTTTGAATTAGTCTCTGGTCTATTCTTGTATAAGAAGCGCCTTGTCCGTGGTGTCCTCGTCTCCTGTCTGATCTGATAACTGTGGACAGGTGTAGTTCCTCCGGGATGCTGCTTCTGCCATTTGCTTTAACCTTCCCTGTCTGATAAGAAGGACACCATTATTGGCCATCCCTTTCATTTGACACCATTTGTGCTTTTAATCCCAGGGAGCCAGAGTGGATGCTATTCAAATCAAATCAAATCAAATTTTATTTATAGAGCACATTTTAAAACGATTTTTGGTCGAGCCCAAAGTGCTGTACATACAATAAAAATGCTTTACAATAAAAACACTTTACAACAAAAACAACAGCACAAATACAAAATAACACACAGCGAAATGTCAGGAGTCGTGCTCCGCTCTGACTAGAAGGCCAGAGAGAAGAAGTGAGTTTTAAGTGTGGATTTAAAAACCCCTAGGGTCTGGGCCGACCTCACATGGAGGGGCAGAGTGTTCCAGAGCCTGGGGCCAGCTGCTGCGAAGGCTCGGTGCCCTCGGGTTTTGAGCCTGGTCTTAGGCACTACCAGCAGCAGCTGGTCAGCAGACCGTAAGGCTCTGGTTGGGGTGTAGCGCTGGAGGAGTTCAGCTATATAGGCCGGAGCCAGCCCATTTAGTGCTTTAAAAACAAAAGGAGTTTAAAATCAATTCGGAACCGAATTGGAAGCCAGTGCAGTGAGGCCAGAATTGGGGTGATGTGGTCACGCTTTTTGTGGCCCGTAAGAAGACGTGCAGCGGCGTTCTGCACTAGCTGCAGGCGTCTAATTGAGGCCTGGTCCATACCCACATACAGACCATTACAGTAATCCAACCTTGAGGTAACAAAGGCGTTGATAACCCTTTCCAAGTCTTTAAAAGATAAAAACGACTTGGTCTTAGCCAATAGTCGTATTTAAAAAAAGCAGGTTTGAACTACGCTGCTGACCTGCTTATCAAATTTAAAAGTGTGTGTGGAGAGAGACACTGTGATGGATCGTTGGAGCTATGTGCAACTCAAGGCATATGCTCGAACGGGAGCTGCCTGGACGCTGCAATCATGTTGCGCACACTGAGTGTGCTGACTGTTCGTACAATGTCCCACTGTCTGGCTACCTGCATAAAGTCAAGTGCTCGGCACAGTTGTCGGCGAAATGTCGCTCCTCTGTTTTCATTGAAACAGCTCCTTAAATCCGTTAGCGCAGCTAGCTAGCACCATATGCTAACAACAACAATAACACGTAAGGTGTGCCTCGCCCACACATACACACACCCTCCCGGTCCTCCCGATGGCCAGTCCGGGCCTGCCCGTGAGCGTGGAAGTGTGGTCTGCCACAAGCGGGCGGCAGGAGCGGGGCTGTCAGCATCAGCTTGTAGATGGTATTTTAAACTCGATGCGCTCTGAAACTACGGGGCACCCGAGGACAAAAAATACACATGCGTTAATCGCGTTAAAATAATTAGTGGCGTTAAATTTTTTGTCAGCCCTAAATGTAGTTCATTAAAGTGTACTTTATTTTTCTTCACAGCATATTCTGAAACGGCAGATCCTGGAGAGACTCCTGTCGAAGTTTGAGCTTGCACTCATTCGAGCAAAAATGTGGTCATTCAGAATTTGAAGTGCCAAGAAACTTGCAAAATTCTTGGGCTTTTTACATTTGCATAATTTTATACTTTTTTCGTATAGTATTATTTCTTTGAGAAAGGCAATAAAAACTGGGGACATTTTGAAAAAGCGACATTTGTGAATAAAATATTTTGCTAATGTAATCAAAATTATGAATTCCAAATTCAGTTTTTGAAAGCTACATTTTATATTGTCATATGTCAAGACCGAAAAGGTAATTGGTTCTTATCTTTATAATAGAAATGTTTGAATACTTTTGAAAAATATGTATAAAAATGTATTATCTAAAAAACTCAATCCATTTATAAGTAAGGACGGCTCTTGTGGAATAACCACAGAATACAAAAGCATGCCTTTAATTAGAACAATCATTAGTAAAGTAAAGTAACTTGCGTGAGACGTTTCCACAGGCATATTTCATCACGTTTGGAGAGGGACAAACAGTACTTCTTGGTTTAAATCCAGACAACGGCCAATCATAAAAGAGGAGGGGTGTAACCAATTAGATTTGGCGTTACTGGGACAGGACACGGTACGCCCACTTCCTACAATTTCTCCGCGAGTGAGAGCCATGGATTCAGGCCCAGCTCTTTTCAGGCGATTTTTTTTTCACAACAACGAGAAATACTGGCAATGTAATGAATTGACACACCAAGCTTTTTTCCTTCTCACTGTTCTACAATCTCTTTGCTTCTTTATTTGTATTCCGGATTTACCCCTCTCATTCTGTTGTTTTCCTCTGATCTTTAATAATAGATAGTACATTATTAGATGGCTGCACTTTGGTTAACAGACTAACATTGATTTGAATGTATACATTGATTTCCTCAATGTATAAATTGACAGGCTCTGTAATTATACCATAACCTTTTCTCCTGTATCCCTTAACTCGTCTTCCTATCAGATTGACTTACTTACTTACTCTATATATTATATTACTCTATATCAGGATTAAAGAACAATTAATCTGGTTGATTTTTTATTTTCAGGATTGAATGTTCAAACCAAGGCCTATAACCTGGCATTTCATAAGAAAGTGAATAATATATAGACAAACTGTAATATAAGATAAAATACTACACCAAATGGACGGACACAGATTAAACATAAAGTCCCCTGGTTTGTCTCTCGAGTCTAACTGCCATGAGAAAAATCTGATCAATGTTCCACAATCCGCCACTAGATGTTGCTCATTGTACCGATACGGTTTATATAATACATACTTATTATTATTATTATCATTATTATTAATATTATTATTATTATAGTAAAAGGGCTCGCTTTGGCAAAAGCCTGATCCATACAGGCAGCCCTAAATAATAACAGGTAACCATCATGTGTGGTGCTATCTGTTGTTGTCTGTCTTATTTTTTGTTGATTTCATATTGTTTTCACAGTGCTGTAAAATGAATTCCCCCTGGGGACAATACATCTAATCGAAACTAATTTAATATTCAATCCCACACTTGGCCATTGAGAACATCAATTCGTAACTAACCTTGTTTAAAGCACTTTTGTTGTAATACTCTGGATTTAGTTGTGCTCGCGTGGATCTCATATGCCCTCGCGATTTATGACAGCGTTTGCCGCCATACACTAAGTCATGGTCTGGTGAGAAAAAGCGAGCCAACACAACAACTAACAATGCTTCTCATATAAATGCTTGATACTAGTTTGACAAAGTAATGCATTTTATTTTTTGTAACTGATTGTCTCTTCCCTATTTTCCTTGGAAGCATTTTATCATGACCATGTACTTCCTGTCTTAATAAACAGACTTCCTGTTGTTTTCTGCTGGATTTGATGAACTATAGCTTCCAGGCTTAGAATACTAATTAAATAAATACATGCAACATGGAATGACTACTTTTGTGACAGCGTTGAAGGGATTTTGAAATTAATGTATTTTAAACAAAACCATGACTGAGGTTGCTTCAAACATTGCTTCGTGCCGGTTTATTAATGATCAATACATTATTTTGCGCACATGTAAACCAGGTCACAAAGGGTAAATCAAACCGAAGTGCTTTAGCCAATCAGAATGCAGGCAGATTACACTCCACACGCTAGTCAGATACAAGGTTAAAAAAAATAAGTATTGTAAAGTGCACTTCTCTAACCGGAGGACAAAAGGGCGTGTGCTCAAGCCCCCTTTGAGGTCTATCTGTGCAAGGCAGGAGCACTATCCCTGCACGTCTGATAATGTCGCTGAGGTTTATATTGAGGATGGTTGAAAGCCCTGTGCATCTCTTTAAAGTGTACCATGTTTAGTATATGTTTTGGTATCGCTGCTGTGTGTTGTTGACCTGGGATTGGGACCAGGCTGAAATATCACTGGATATTTTTAATCACACACTCTGGGATGTTGTTGCTCCCTTTGCTGCTGGTCATCTGGTCTGCTTTCCATATCTGAGATTATGAGCCATAATCATTTCCTGTTATTCAATGAATGTTATTTATATAGAGTATATATTTTTAACTCTTCCATTGTTGGCTCGTGGTAATACATGTGATTAAAGGTGGGGTTGTTGTTGGAAATAGAGCTTCCTCTTTAGAGAGAGGAAGTCTCCAAGAAATTCCTGACATTGATACGACGGGCCGCCCACTTTCTCTGCTCTTAAATGCATTCATCCATGGCTGAGTTCACCGACACACCACACATGTACTTTAAGATCCACATGGTAACGTTTTGTCAGTGTTGAGGTCTCTTACCAAGAAGAAAAAAAGGGATGTTAAGACTTATTGATGTGAACATATTCTCCTCCTTCTCTTCTCAAAAGGCTAAAGGACGGAGAGATGGCATGGTGTCGTCCAATGAGAACAGGCGCCGGCCGCTGTCGTCGGGTGAGGTGGAGGGCGTGTCGTGGCATGGCCCCCGGACCATTTATGTCCCGAAGAACTCGCAGGGATTTGGCTTCACGCTGCGCCACTTCATCGTCTACCCCCCTGAGTCCTCCATCCACAGTCTCAAGGTGAGCCCTATCTGCTGTTTAGCCATGATACAAATGGGTTTATTTTTAAGTTGAATATGACAAATTTAGAAAGCAGCTCATTTACATTTACTTTTTAATTATAGCTTATTGAGGTTATTTACCTCACGACAGAGCTATTTGACCCATTACACTGACTTTATATTAAAATCTTTGACAAAAAATGTATATCTATAATTGCCTTTTTTATCTAACTTTTAGAAATGTGTCACAGCATTAGTAAAACCTATAGTAGAATTAACATTGTCCAATATTAGCAATATTTATGTGTGTGTTGTGTCATTCTGTGTATGCTGCCATGTCAAAAAGCTGATCAGAGAAGCAAAGTTGACCTCAGATAGGATGATTGAGTACGGTGTATTTATGTGATCCAAACGCTACACACTGTGCTGAGGTGCTTGAGACTGTGTGTGACAGGAGAGAAGCTGCAGCATACCTCTGTGTTTGAGCAGAGCCCTTTGTGTCCAGTCAGGAATGAGCTAACTCAGCATAGCATCAGAGCCTCACACACACACACACACACACACACACACACACACACACACACACAC
>CALSBZ010046686.1:32388-52444 GCA_943591055.1 Gobionotothen gibberifrons | reverse complement strand
GTTGATGAGTAGTGGAGATATAACTGTCAAATCAATTGACAGTAAGGGGAATACTTACTTCCTGGTGTACAATTCTCCGTTATCCAATGGGAATGGACGCTCACATTGCCTTTAACTGCCTTTAACAGCCACCGACCGAAACGGATGCTGTGGTTCCACGAGCGTCAAATACCGACGCCGATGGGAATACATTGCAATCAGTTGAAAGCTATTTGCGTCCGTTTATGACGCAGAAGGAGCCTCGGCGCGTCGCAACTGGACGCCACGGGATCCTGACCAAGCGTCGCTCCTGGACGCTTAGGGAGTGAGAGTGTGTTGTGTGAGAGTGTGTTAACTATGGACAATCATGCGATTAATCGCGATTAAATATTTTAATCGACTGACAGCCCTAATAATTATACATAATTATCCATATTGATTTTTTTAAAAACATTTTTAATTCTGTTGTGCAAGAAAGCCCAGTCTATAACTGCCGAACATAGGAACTGGGTACAGTACCTTCTCCCAGACACAAATACTCAAATAAAATAGTTTACTTTATCAGCATTGGTATTACCAATGCTTACTATTTATTTGATACCAATTTGGTAATACAATTAATAAAAAGAACAAGGTTTGGGTTTGTTCTTTAGATATGACTGTGACGTTAACGTGTAAGTAGGCCTGTCACGATAATTAATTTAGTTGATAAACGATAATATTGTCGGCACCGTTGTAAGACCATTTTAGACCACTGACATAATGATAATATATAACAATAATTCAAGTACATCCTTTCAAACAGAACTTTTTATTGAAAATTCAACATTGTAAATGAAATGTGAAATAATATTAAAATATATAAATGATATATAATAAATAAAACTAATTAAATTATAATTAATTAAATCACACACAACCAAAACAATAAATTAAATAGACTCAGGCTAGAAAACAGAGCTCTCTCTATCTATCTATCTATATATATTTATTTATATATATATATATATATATAAATAAATATGAGCACACATTGTCTCACAAGCAAAAAAAACCTCCTTAACACTAGAACCGCCAACGGGGTCAATTTGACCCCGAGCTGTTTTATATTGTATGTAACTTTTTTTCAATAAAATATTAAAGTCTCCCAGTCCGTGACTTTTCCTGAAAGTGTGTTATGTAGCACCCTATGTTGTTAAAAATTGTCAATATGAAGTCAGATTGAAGAAATCGCCAATTTTTTTCCCATTTATACCTATTTCCGCCAAGCGGGGTCATATTGACCCCACCCCTTTTCGCATGTAAACATGACGTGTTGCTATAGCAACGCCTTTTGTCTACTGCGGTTCCTTATAGATTGAGAGATAGAGAGAGAGAGAGAGCGATAGATAGATAGATAGATAGATAGATAGTTATAGATAGAGAGAGAGAGTGATAGAGAGATAGATAGTTATAGATAGATAGATATATTGATAGATAGTTATAGATAGAGAGAGAGAGAGTGATAGAGAGCCAAAGTGTCCCCGCAGCGAGGCTCCGGTGTGATGCATGCCTGCCAAAAAGGAAATGATACCGTTTCCAAACCCAACTTTGCCGTACAAATCATTGAAATGTCTGTGAGTTTTGGCTTTACGCTGTGCACACTCCCGCGAGGTGACAGTTCTCTCTCTCTCTCCGTGCTCCCCCCCCCCCCCCCCAGTTTAAAGGCACGGGTAATATTGAATTTTGACGGGTATTTTATGATCCTGTCGGTCAAAATGACGGGCAGCGAAAAAATCGAGCGCAACCTCTGGTCGGCATTGATGTACAGATCCGACAAAATACCTTGTTTATCAATAAAAGAACATTTTACCTTGAAAATCAATGCATTATAATTCGGGGTCAATTTGACCCCGGTGGCGGTTATAGGTATAAAAAATCTCTGGCGGTTCTAGTGTTAAAACAACAGTCAAGTGTACAGTCCACTGTCCATACAAAGACCCAGATGCCTCAACAGGCTATATCCAAATCTGTTTTTCAAAGTTTTCGAGCAAGGAACACCAACATTCATTTCATTTCATTTCAAGCCTTTATTTATCCAGGTGTATCCCTTGAGATCATTGATCTCTTTTTCAAGGGAGACCTGCTCAAGTAGACATGTTTGCATTGTCGGGCAAATGCATCTTTGATTGTAAACTGTCGGGAAGGTGGGGGCTCTCCATCTCCAGCTGCCGTGTTTGCTACCAGCTGGGAAAATGGAATGGGGTGGTTGTGTTTTAGGTGTAGTTTAAAATGCGTGGTATTGCCTGCTTTTGTCGCTACCTTTTTTTAAACAAATGCGACACACCGCCCGGCTCATTCAAGTCCGCAGGTTCGCCTCGTTTGGCTTGAATCCAAAATACTGCCACACCGGAGAATCGAGATGTGCAGTTAGGTTTTGTAACCAATTCCATTTCACTTTAAATTCCCCGCGAGTAAGTCACACGTTGTCTCCCGCTTGTCGCTATATTATTAATTTGGCTGCTACGCTGCTGCACGTGCACGCCTGGCTGTGTGTCAGCCCCGCCCCTCACAGCGCGCCTGGCAGCCACAGCGCTCCTAGCAGCCACAGCGCTCCTAGCTAAAATGTAAACGGCAATTTATCGAGCTCAGAAAAGTTATCGAGTCCATTTTTATTTATCGTACGATAAGTCAATTTATCGATTATCGCAACAAGCCTACGTGTAAGCTCAATAATGAACTCCAGCTCAACCAACCATATTGTAATATCTAAGTAATCATCTTGAAATATGACATTATTATATACACACATATTATTGTGAGGTTGATTTCACATACACTACGCCTCTCTTCAACACTAAAAAAACGGTAAAAGTCTGGCAGCTGGTGCTTCCAAAAACTTACCGTCAAATTACAGTGAAATACCCTAATTACAATCATTTGAAAATACCGTAAATTCACAGTAAATATAATTAATTTCCTTTACAGAGAAACACTGTTATTTTACAGGTATCTTCCCTTATTTATTACGGACATAATTTAGAGTTAAGCATGTAAATACTGTTATTTTACAGTTTTATCCTAAATTATTACGGTCAAACACCTTCAATAAAGTGACAGAACTTAAAGTTCAGCGGTGAAACACTGTTATTTTACAGTTTTATCCTAAATTATTACGGTCAAACACCTTCAATAAAGTGACAGAACTTAGATTTCAGCAGTGAAACACTGTTATTTTACAGTTTTATCCTAAATTATTACGGTCAAATATCTTCAATAAAGTGACAGAACTTAAAGTTCAGCAGGGAAACACTGTAATTTTACAGATGTATCCTCTCTTTTTACAGTCAATAACTAGTGGTGCACGATAATTATCGGCCCGATAATTATCGGTCCGATAATAGGAATTATGACGTCAGCCCGATAAACCCGATAACAGTATTAATAGCCCCGATAATATACAATATATTTTTTGGTTTAAAAAAAAGAAAAAAATACTGCGGTGTGGGTGGATTGGGATGAGGGGCGCTTGTTTTTCACTCGGCTCCTCCCGTTTGCCAGTACTGTGGTATTAGTGGTTTAGGAAGAGGGGAGTTTTTCACAAATCCAGCGCTCCCTAACTCATGCCTGGCTGTGACGTAAATGGTGTGCAGCCGTGAAACCAGGACAGTAAACAAATCGTCGTCGTCGGTAGTATGGGACTATTTTAAAGTTTCAGAGTTAGATAGTTCGCTTGCTATTTGTATTAACAAATGCAATGCACACTCCTTCATACTCTGATCGATAACCTTCCTTTCTTTTCTTTTCTCTTTACTATATCTGTAAAGCGTCTTTGAGCACCTGTAAAAGCGCTAACAAAATAAATCTATTATTATTATTATAACGATATACGGGACATAAGTTTCACCACGGACATATGGACCAGTGATGTTAGCCCCGTTAGCATGCTAGGTCTGACGGCGCAGTGGCTGGACAAAGACTACAAACATTGACTGATTGACTCAATTATGTTTATTTGGGGAAATAAATATGGTCACTTTGAAGAGTCAAAACTGTTCTTGGCTTTGTTTTGTTCATAGTAGTAATGCTCATGTCATTTGCTCACTACTAGTCTTTTTTTTACCACCAGGTGTGCAAAAACTACAGATACATTTAATATATATATATATAATATTATTATCGGTTATCGGTTACCGTTGTCCGGTAAAAGGGCAGAGCTCATCAGTAATGGGGAGTATACTGGTGGGCCAAACCTCTGAGTTGATCCCCAATCTAAGACCCTTGTGCCATGCTCGACTCCTCCTGACTGGCAATTCTCAGGCTCTGGCTGTTTTCCTCGACTCCGGATCAGATGTCAGCATCATCGACGAGGAGCTCGCATTACAGCTGGGCATCCAACGGGTTTGGCTGCCCCAGCCGGTACCGGCTAATGCTTTGGATGGTCACCTGCTGGGAACGGTGACACACCAGACGACACCGGTCCATATGCTCATGTCGGGGAACCACCATGAGACAATCCAGTTTCATGTGCTACGGTCCCCCGAAATTCCTCTGATTTTGGGTTATCCGTGGCTCCGCCGCCACAACCCGAATATTGACTGGACAACTGGGTCCATCCTAGGTTGGAGTTCCTCCTGTCATCAGGTTTGCCTCAAGCAGGCCGCCGCACCTCAACTTTCTGTGGATATGAACCTGGTTCCGGATGTCACAGGGGTTCCGGCGGAGTATTTGGACTTTAAGGAGGTTTTCAGCAAGGCTAAGGCGACATCTCTCCCACCTCATCGGCCATATGACTGCACCATTGAGCTACATCCAGGCGCAGTCCCACCCAAGGCCCGGTTGTACTCGCTTTCGGCACCGGAGAGGAGGTCCATGGAGACTTACGTCAACGACTCTCTGGCTGCGGGAATTATTCGTCCTTCCACATCACCCGCAGGAGCAGGGTTTTTTTTTGTGGCGAAGAAGGACAAGACTCTGAGACCCTGCATTGACTATCGGGGGCTGAACGACGTCACGGTGAAGAATCGGTATCCCCTGCCACTCATCTCGTCAGCGTTCGAGCTACTACAAGGGGCTACAATCTTCACTAAGCTGGATCTACGAAACGCTTATCACCTGGTACGAATCCGTGAGGGGGACGAATGGAAGACCGCCTTCAACACCTCTTCGGGACATTACGAGTACCTGGTGATGCCATTTGGACTTACCAACGCCCCTGCAGTTTTCCAAGCGTTGGTGAACGACGTACTCCGGGACATGTTGGATCATTATGTTTTTGTTTATCTGGACGACATTTTGATTTTTTCAAAGAACCTCAAGGAACACATCCACCACGTCCAGACAGTCCTCCAGAGACTTCTGGAGAACTCGCTTTTTGTCAAGACGGAGAAGTGCGAGTTTCACACTTCTTCGGTCGCCTTTCTTGGCTACATCGTGGGTCAAGGAAGTGTGGAGATGGATCCCTCTAAGGTTTCAGCAGTTACTTCGTGGCGGGTTCCTGAGTCCCGGAAGGAGCTGCAGCGTTTCCTGGGATTCGCCAACTTCTACAGACGGTTCATCCGTGGCTACAGCACCGTGGCCGCCCCACTCACCGCCCTGATGTCATCCAAGGTGACGTTCCGATGGTCCTCTGCAGCCGAGGAGGCTTTTCAGGACCTCAAGGGCCGGTTTACGTCGGCACCTATCCTGCAAGTACCAGATCCCGCTGGTCAGTTGGTGGTGGAGGTGGATGCTTCTGACGTAGGGGTGGGGGCCATCCTGTCGCAACGTTCTGGTGAGAACCAGAAGCTCCATCCCTGTGCTTTCTTTTTGAGGAGATTGAGCCCGGCGGAGAGGAACTATGACGTGGGGAACCGGGAGCTTCTAGCTGTCAAGTTGGCGTTGGAGGAGTGGCGACACTGGCTTGAGGGGACAGAACAACCATTTCAGGTTTGGACTGACCATAAGAACCTGGAATACATCAGGTCGGCACAAAGACTGAATTCCCGGCAAGCCAGGTGGTCGTTATTTTTACCCGGTTAAATTTTTTTCTCTCCTACCGCCCGGGCTCCCGCAACGTGAAGGCCAACGTGAAGGCCAACGTGAAGGCCAACGCTTTGTCCCGGCAGTTCGGGAGCGAGAGAGACACCTGTATCCCGGACACTATTCTTCCTGCTCCTCGAGTGATTGGCGTCCTCGCTTGGGAGATTGAGGAGAGGGTTAAGACCGCTTTGGTGGACCAACCCGGTCCTAGTTCTTGTCCTCTCAACCGTTTGTTTGTGCCTCAGGTTTTGAGGGCTGAGGTGCTTCACATATTTATTTGGACTTTGTGACTGGTCTACCACCGTCCCACGGACATACTGCCATCTTGACGGTGGTAGATCGGTTTAGTAAGATGGCTCATTTTGTACCCCTGCCTAAGATCCCGTCAGCTAAGGAGACGGCAGAGCTTGTTCTTCTCCACGTTTTTCGAATTCACGGACTGGCGACTGATGTGGTTTCCGACCGGGGGCCCCAGTTCACCTCTGTGTTTTGGAGGGAGTTTTGTGAACTGATCGGGGCGACGGTCAGTCTCACCTCCGGTTTCCACCCACAGGCCAATGGCCAGACCGAACGGAAGAATCAGGAGATGGAGACCACTCTCCGCTGCATGGCTTCCGATCATCCTACGAACTGGTCAAAACAACTCCTGTGGGTGGAGTATGCCCACAACACCCTCATCAGTTCCGCTACTGGTCTTTCCCCTTTTCAATGTGCATACGGTTTTCAACCCCCATTGTTCTCTGCATTGGAGAAGGAGGTTACCTGTCCGTCTGTCCAGGCTTTCATCAGACGTTGTCGAAGGACTTGGAGACAGGCTCGAACAACTCTGCTTCAGTCTGCTAAGCGGTACGCCACATCAGCAAACCACCGACGCACCAAGGCACCTGTGTACCAGGTAGGCCAGAGAGTGTGGCTTTCCACTCAGAACATTCCCCTTCGGGTGGATTCGAAGAAGTTAGCGCCCAGGTTTATTGGACCCTTTGAGATTGTCAAAGTCATTAACCCTGCAGCGGTTCGACTTAGTTTGCCCCGGAACATGAGGATACATCTCACCTTCCACGTATCTCGGATTAAACCTGTCCGGGAGAGTCCTATGATTCCCGCCACTCCTCCACCACCACCCCCTAGGATGATCGATGGGGGCCCTACCTACACCCTTCGTCGTATACTCCGTTCCCGTCGCAGAGGAAGAGGGGTTCAGTATTTGGTGGACTGGGAGGGCTATGGTCCTGAGGAAAGGCAGTGGATTCCTGCTCGCCATATCCTTAACCCTCAACTCATCCGGGACTTCCACCGGCGTTACCCGGAGCAGCCTTCTAGGACCCACACTCTACCAGGCGTTAAGCCACGGGGCACTCGTCCGCTACTGAACAGAGGCTTCGTCGAGGAGGGGGAAGCGTCATCAGTAGAGGAGGACGAGGAATTCCAGGAGGGAGAGGCCGAGAGAGCATTATCAGATGAGTACTAACCTTTCCCATACCCCCACCTTCCACCCTTTGTCTGTAGGAGTTTTGTTGATTCTTCTTCTTTTTTCTCTCCTAGAATTTTCTAGATGTCATGAGCCGTCCATTAAGGGGGGGGTTCTGTCACAGTTCTGCTTTCTTTCTCACCTATTTTCTGCATTTACATTCCTGAGTCACCTGGTAGCCACACCTTGTCTCTCTCTCACTCTGTTACACCCATCAGCTCCATTTAGTATTTAGGCCCACTTCACTTTCACCTCAGTGCCAGATCGTACTTTGCACTATGCCAGTCTTTCCCGTATTTACCTCCAGATTGCTCTCCCGGTTTCGACCCTGCCTGTCCCTGACCATCCTGCCTCGTCTGTTTCCTGACCCTGCCTGTACTCGGATTATTCTGCCTCGCCTGCTCCCTGACCTGTTCTGTACCTGCGACTCCCGTCTTGCTTTCTCCTGGACCCCTCGCCTGTCCCCGACCAGCCCTTTGCCTACTATCTGCCGTTTTGTCTCCTACCAGTCTATTGCCTACAATAAAGCTGGTTACCGACTATCCCTGGTTTCCCGTGTGTTGCACTTTGGTTCTCAGCTCGTTTGTGACAGTATTATTGATTTAAAATGTACTTTTATTGATTGAAAATGACATGCATCCGTTAAGAAAAATAGTCCGTTGTTACCGTTTGAACTACATAGCAACGGCAGGAACTGCTTTGATAGCGTTTTTGCAGAGCTTTTTGATTACAGATTTGAAAACATCGTTGGTTGCTTTACAAGTAGCACAATTCATGATGTCAAACCTTGGAAAGTATCTAGATAGATAGGACTGCAGCTCTGTGTTAAGGTTTCTGCCCCGTAGCTGATCAGCTAGTCTTTAAATTGTTTCATAGCCCATAATGTGGTCCGTCTTTTCGCCTCTCTTACTTCTCCACTGTTTTCTTGTCCTTCTTGTCTTTTTTATTTTATTCACTGGGGACTCATCAGTCACTAGCCATCATCCTGTGCCCTCCATGTTGCTCCCAGACGGTAGACAACGGAAAACTAAAGACAAGCAAACAGTTTGAAAAGCAAACTGTCTACAGTTAAATCGACCGGACTTCTTTCTGCAGATGTGAGCGTCCTTAACAACAGTCAATAAATCCTTGACAGCGGTCTGTACTACTGAATTAACAACGTGTCACGTGTTCTGAATTGACCAATCAGAATCCATTATTCAACTAAACCATGTAATAATACGTTTTAACTTGGAGGCTAAGATTAGCATCGTTAGCACAGATGTAGCTACCACTTGCTTACATGCTAACCCAAGCCTTAAAGGGATCTATCATGCAAAATTCTTTTTTTTATGTCTTTTATACATAAATATGTGTCCCCGGTGTGTCAGGGAACTCACGCAGCGTAAGTAAATAAAACACTTTCTCTTTTCCTCCGTACCCACATCTTTTAAAAACGGGGGTACAACGAGCAGATAGAGATTTGCTGCCGATACTACGTAATTTCGGATGGTGGACCCACAAAGAGTTGCTATCAGAAACAGTGCCTGACGTGTTTTGGACGTAATATGGTAATTGTTTACATTACCAAGCATCGCTAACACTGAGAACTAACTTGTACTGGAGAGCACATGTGTTTAAAAAGCAGGAAATAAAAAAAGGAACTCACCTTGTGGTAAGAGAAAAATAATTTGAGCTCCATACTGTTTCAGAAATAATCCTTGAAGTGCTTTGATAGTAATTCTATTGCTCGAAGTGGAGTCCAAAGAGATGAGTTTTCAGTCTGCGCCGGAAGATGTGTAAGCTTTCTGCTGTCCTGATGCCAATGGGGAGCTCATTCCACCATTTAGGAGCCAGCATAGCAAACCCACGTGTTTTTGCTGATGGGAACTTGGGTCCCCCTCGCAGTGCGGGTGCAGCGAGCCGTTTGGCTGATGCAGAGCGGAGTGCACGTGCTGGGGTGTACAGTTTAACCATGTCCTGGATGTAGGAAGGGCCAGATCCATTCGCAGCATGGTACACAAGTACCAGTGTCTTGAAGTGGATTCTAGCAGTTACTGGAAGCCAGTGAAGTGAGCGGAGGAGCGGTGTGGTAAACAAATTATAAATGGTAGTAACTCATTAATAAATGGGTATGTGTTTTACACTTTACAAGGCTCCCTTTTGGCAGTTATAAATGTTAGTAACTCATAAATAAATGGTCATAAAGAGATGCCAAGAAACATTAAGATGGATGGGGGGAGAATCAATTCGGTGAACAACAGATACCAAGGATGCTGGCTGATGAAGAAGACGAAGTAAGCTAGGTAGCCAATATAAGGCCAATAAGTCATCTTGCCAAATAGTGAGCCTGTGTTGATGTATGAAAACGGTTAGAACTGGTTTATAAATGGTTCTTAATGATTAATAAAGTGTTTACAACCTAATTAATAACCTAATTATAAACCCTCTATGAATCCTTTATAAGGGTAATCTTATTAAATAAATACGGTACAGCTGCATGTTGCACCTCTCCGCCCTCAGCTGTGCCCCCCCTGTTTGTCCCCTCTCCGTCCTGTCTGACACTGTGGTCCTCTCCTCAGGCGTACTCGCAGGACGCCTACCTGAAAGGCAACGAGCCGTATGTGGGCGAGGCTCAGAACCTCCCTGTGCCCCCCCCCCCTCTGTTACCCCGCCTCTAAGCCCGGCCCCCCGTCCCCCCAGCCCGGCCTCAGCCTGCACAGTCCCCTGGACAACTGGCAGTGCCGCCCTGGGCCCGGCGCCTCTCCACTGGACAACCGCCCCCCCGCTGTACCTACCCCCACCTCCGGCTGGCCCGGGGGTCCTGAAGATGCCAGCGGCCACATCCCGCCTCCCGCGCGGCCCCGGGGCCGTTCCTCTTCGGCCCTCAGTGCACTGGACTTTCACTTTGCTAACCACAATGCTGCCATCGCCTCCGCCTCCGCCACCCTGCCCCCCCCCACGGAAAAGCAGTCTGCCGGCCCCCGCCCGCTCTCACGCAGACTCTCTTTGCCACCAGGCTCTGTCGGACTGGTACTACAGCCAGGCCGAGGCGGCGGAGAACATCCCCCCCCGACACCGCAGCATCTCTCAGGACTGTTTAGCGGAGCTGGGGCTGGCCCTCGGCCCGGCCCTCGGCCCGGGACCCTCACCAGGCTCCGTCCCCTCTGCAGAGCAGTGCAGGAGAGAGGCCTTCCTGAGCCACCAGCAGGCAGCCGCTGCCTCCCATGACTCCTACTGGCTGGGGGGCTTGGGGGGGTTGTCGGGCCTCGGCAGCCGGTCCTGCTCAGAGAGCCTGCTGGCAGCGTACGCAGAGTACGAGCACAACTACGGCCGCTCCGTGGAGACCCTGGCCCAGGCCTCCGCTCTGGTGTCAGCACGCCATGAACCCCCCCCACATGGCCCCCAGACTGCTATCTCCAGAGAGCAGAAAATGTCACCGGGGCATCAGCACCAAACCACAGCGTCCCCCCCCATCACTGCCTCCTCCACAGTGCCTCCCAGCGGCAGGGGGCAGGTAGCTGAGCCCCAGACCCGGCGCGTTAAAGAGGAGGAGCTGGTGGGCTACAGGAGCTACAGCCCCTCCTTCTCCCGCAAAGCCGGACACCCCCTCCAGGCCCACTCCTTCAGAGAGCCCAGCTACAGCGGCCCCCACCTCACCTGGAGCCCTGCAGACTGTGAGGGGGCTCTAGTCCCCAGGCCCCAGTCCACCCCCGCCCTGTCTGCGTCAGACGAGGAGAGAGCCGACCTGGGGGAGGACCGGGAGCTCCTCTCCCCTGTCTCTCTGAACCAGGAGGTGGTGCTGAGGCAGAAGCCCCCCTCTGGCCGCAGAACTCCTGTTCAGGCTGCCCGACACCCCCACTACCCCCCCCAAGCAGAGCCACCAGAGCCCATTGGTCTGGAACCTTCACGAGGGACCCCCTCTCCTGTCTCTGGGGGGCCGACCCCCAACCACAGGGCTAACGGTAGCCTGGCACAGCATGCATACAACTCCCTGTCCTCCATCCCATTCATAGGTGAGTCACTGTTACTGTGGCAACAGCTGTCAGAAGATGTCACACTCAGCCACTACATGTCCCAATAATCAATTCAATTCAAATAGCTTTATTGGCATGACCTAATGACACACAGTGTTGCCAAAGCTTTGTACAATTACGACATTTTTACATAAATATACATTTGGAATGTAATGTTATATTCATAAACATTTTGAACAGAAGCAAATAACATGTTTTCTTTACAAGGAAAACCATAAAATGTACGAACATGAAAACAATTGAAAAAGTTAAGATGAGTTATTGATTATTGTGCAGAATAATGCTGATAATACATTCTTATATTACATAAATATAAAAATGATAAATAGAAAGACGTGAGACCTGGTGTGTTTCTACCCATCTCAACATTTCTATGTGTTAATACCAGTCAGTGTGTGTCATATGTACGCTCACTAGTCACTACATTCAGTTAAGTCTTAGAAAATGTTCAATGTTAACATGTCAAGTTTGTTGTCAGTTAACCCTGAGAGAGTGTTAGTTGTGTTGTCTGTCTCTGTAACTCTCTCCTGTGGCGGCCTCAGATGATCCCAGCAGCCCCGGCTCTGACCTGCAGGCCTGCTATGTTCCTGCCTGCTCTGTTGTGTCCAGTTCCACTGTGGCCACCCTGTCTGTCTCCCCCACCCTCTCCTCCATCTCCCCCTTAGTCACACTTTGTTCTCAGAACCTCAGTGAGTCTCACTCTCAATACTGAAAAGCTTCTCACAGAGCCAGATCAATATCTCGTATGTCTGACATTGACCAACATCACTGCCTTTTTTTTTTTGCTTAATTCATTTGAATCAAGATGAAGTTATGTAATGCATGCAGAAAAAAAAAAATATATGTCTAGTCTCAGCCTCATTCTCATTTTAAAGGAGTACACTGCTATCTAAAAACACTGCTGCACATGTATCCACAAATATGTTTCACTCATTCAAACTCTTGTTGGATTGATTTATTTTAACGTAAAACTCCTGATAACGAAAGGACATTGCATGCTGCAGCGCTGTAGGGTAAAATGTATCCAAAACTCAGAACTAAGCCTTTAGTTCCTTTACCTGGCTTATGTCAAAGTTTAAAATCATTTTCACATTTCCCCACCATAAATAACATATTGTGTACTCTGTGTCACATGTCACTACCATTCATTATAAAATACATCTTAGTCTCCTCCTCCCCTCTCTAACTCCTCTTGTCTCGCTTCAGGGAGTATTAAAAGTCGCCGCTCCTCCTACCTGCTGGCCATCACCACAGAGAGATCCAAGTCCTGTGACGAGGGTCTCAACACCTTCAGGGAGGAAGGCCGTGTCTTCTCGTAAGAACTCAAAGGGCCATTTAAAAACTGCATTCTTTACTATTCCATATAGTGTCAGAAATGAGTAGTGTTAAACATTATGTGCCGCAGAGCCTTCACAGTGACACAGGATCATTGATAGACACTTCAAGTTTTCTGAAGTAAATACCAAGCATAATAGATTTAAACTGGTCCAAGTTTCACAGTTTATAGTGTATTTGTTAGGTACAAAGAGCCTATATTGCATATTGCCTTTTCGTAAACAACATTGTGAATAGGGGGAATGCAATGATGTCATTTCCGCTTTTTTTTTGTTATTGACATTTGTTGTTTTTATAGTTACTAATATGTTTTGTTTGATTTATTTTGGTTGTCAAAACTTATATTTACCATTGAGTATGTATTTTTCCCATGTCTTTACTACAAGTTCTGTTTGTGTGACTCCTGTCCGTTCTGTTTAACAGCAAACTACCAAAAAGGGTCAAGAGCTTTTTCACTGATGGGGTAAGTGCTCAACATGTGCTACTTTATATTTGTACTTTCTATTTCTATTTCCAAACAAACTGTGTGGTGTGCACCCCATAATAACCCTTGTTGTGTTTCAGTCTCTGGAGAGCCTGCGAGCTCAGGAGGAGGCCCGCTCCAAACGCCACTCCACCTCCGAGCTGGGAACCATCACCTTCAGCGACATACGCAGGGAGGGCTGGCTGCACTGCAAACAGATCCTCACCGAGAAGGGGAAGGTAACACACCCCTCAATTTCTCAATTTTACTCAACTTTATATGCAAAGAAAAACAAGAAATTATAGGAAAGAGAAATGCTGACGTTTGATTAATGTGTTGCACGTGAAGCAGACAAGAGGAACCTCATCGCAGTTCAGTTCTGCTCAGTTCAGTTCTCCCACTTAAAAAGATGAGAGAGGCCCGTAATTGTCATCCTAGGTACACTTCAACTATGAGAGACAGAATGGGGGAAAGAATCCAGGAAATCACATTATAGGATTTTTAATGAATTAATTGGTAAATTCCTCGGTAAAATAAGTATTTGGTCACCTACAAACAAACAAGATTTCTGGCTCTCACAGACCTGTAACTTCTTCTTTAAGAGCCTCCTCTGTCCTCCACTATTTAACTGTATTAATGGCACCTGTTTGAACTCGTTATCAGTATAAAAGACACCTGTCCACAACCTCAAACAGTCACACTCCAAACTCCACTATGGCCAAGACCAAAGAGCTGTCAAAGGACACCAGAAACAAAATTGTAGACCTGCACCAGGCTGGGAAGACTGCATCTGCAATAGGTAAGCAGCTTGGTGTGAAGAAATCAACTGTGGGAGCAATTATTAGAAAATGGAAGACATACAAGACCACTGATAATCTCCCTCGATCTGGGGCTCCACGCCGTGGGGTCAAAATGATCACAAGAACGGTGAGCAAAAATCCCAGAACCACATGGGGGGACCTAGTCAATGACTTGCAGCGAGCTGGGACCAAAGTAACAAAGGCTACCATCAGTAACACACTACGCCGCCAGGGACTCAAATCCTGCAGTGCCAGACGTGTCCCCCCTGCTTAAGCCAGTACATGTCCAGGCCCATCTGAAGTTTGCTAGAGAGCATTTAGATGATCCAGAAGAGGATTGGGAGAATGTCATATGGTCAGATGAAACCAAAATAGAACTTTTTGGTAAAAACTCAACTAGACGTGTTTGGAGGAGAAAGAATGCTGAGTTGCATCCAAAGAACACCATACCTACTGTGAAACATGGGGGTGGAAACATCACGCTTTGGGGCTGTTTTTCTGCAAAGGGACCAGGACGACTGATCCGTGTAAAGGAAAGAATGAATGGGGCCATGTATCGTGAGATTTTGAGTGACAACCTCCTTCCATCAGCAAGGGCATTGAAGATGAAACGTGGCTGGGTCTTTCAGCATGACAATGATCCCAAACACACCGCCCGGGCAACGAAGGAGTGGCTTCGTAAGAAGCATTTCAAGGTCCTGGAGTGGCCTAGCCAGTCTCCAGATCTCAACCCCATAGAAAATCTTTGGAGGGAGT
Organism: Gobionotothen gibberifrons; assembly: GCA_943591055.1. Taxonomy (NCBI): domain Eukaryota; kingdom Metazoa; phylum Chordata; class Actinopteri; order Perciformes; family Nototheniidae; genus Gobionotothen; species Gobionotothen gibberifrons. The sequence goes on along the minus strand of CALSBZ010046686.1, from coordinate 37,627 downwards.
TGAAAGTCCGTGTTGCCCAGCGACAGCCCCAAAACATCACTGCTCTAGAGGAGATCTGCATGGAGGAATGGGCCAAAATACCAGCAACAGTGTGTGAAAACCTTGTGAAGACTTACAGAAAACGTTTGACCTCTGTCATTGCCAACAAAGGGTATATAACAAAGTATTGAGATGAACTTTTGTTATTGACCAAATACTTATTTTCCACCATCATTTGCAAATAAATTCTTTAAAAATCAGACAATGTGATTTTCTGGATTTTTTTTCTTCTCATTTTGTCTCTCATAGTTGAGGTATACCTAGGATGACAATTACAGGCCTCTCTCATATTTTTAAGTGGGAGAACTTGCAAAATTGGTGGCTGACTAAATACTTTTTTGCCCCACTGTAAGTGTCCTGGGATTTAACTCAAATACATTAAACATGAACATTTCCCAGAGCAGAAATTCTAAAAGTTCGCTAATTTTACTGCAATGACTTTGGCACTGGGATGCAAAGAACAATCCTGGTTAACTCCTTAAATCCAAATTAAATGCTAAATTAGTATTCTTCATTAAGAGAGGCTATTGTTTCATGAATATAATGTGTGCCGTGCGCAGGACATGTCAATTCAATTAAATTCAAATTCAATTCAAATTCAATTCAATTCAAAACCTTTATTTATCCAGGTAAAATCCCATTGAGATCAATGATCTCTTTTTCAAGGGAGACCTGCATGTCCTTCTTTATTTCATAATGTATTTTAACATTTGATCCGGTATTGATCAATTTGAACTCAATGTATTGATAACCTGATTACACATTTCTCTCTGTAACTTTTACCAAGTAAAGTTAGTATTGCTATGCAACGATGGGATGACTGTTGTCTCTGTATTTCCTTGCTTTAGAAAGTAGGAGGTGGCATGCGACCATGGAAACGCGTCTTCTCCGTGCTGCGCTCCCATTCGCTCTTCCTCTACAAGGACAAGCGAGAGGCCGTCCTGCACGGGGCGGGGCCCGGCCAGGACGAACATCCTCCAATCAGCATCCGCGGCTGCCTGATCGACATTGCCTACAGTGAGACCAAGAGGAAGCACACCCTGAGGCTCACCACGCAGGACTTCTGTGAGTACCTGCTGCAGGCCGAGGACCGGGACGACATGCTGGCCTGGATCAGGGTCATTAGGGAGAACAGCAAGACCGGCAACGAGGTGGGGTCTTCATACACACATACTCTCATGGAATGTACACAAACACACACATACTGATCTCTTCTGTCCCCTCCTCTTTCTCTAGGAGATCGGTTTCTCAGGACAAGCTCTCATCAACAAGAAGCTGAACGACTACAGGAAACACAGGTCAGCTCTATGATCAGACCGCCACTGTCCCTTATCCTCTGTGTGAGGAGGGTCTCTATTGCTCAGGGCTGGAGGCCTGTCCGAGACAATAACTGTGAGAGCAGATACCATGAACCAAAAATAAAACAACCCCCATTGTGTTTTTATTCATACATCTGATACATCATTCAATTTCTATAAAGAACTGAAAGATATTTTTACTGAAATCTGTATAAACGTCCTCTTCACACCTCTTCTAATCACAGCGTACTTGATGTTCTTCTGTCTTGGTTTGTCTCCCTGGGTGCAGTCTGACAGGCAGTAAGCCTGACTCCTCTCCCAGAGCACATCGCATGATACCTCCCTTCCTGCTGGCTAAGACTGACAACGCCTCAGTGAACCGGGCCAGAACTGGTGAGTCCGGACATGACCTGGTCTGAGTCCACCATGCACCCAGAGGACAGAGAGTGCTGAGGGCTGGCAGGGATCACAGGGGGGCTCTGATGTGTGCTGGTACCAAAAGGAATGGTACCAGTACACATCTCAATGAGGGAGAAAGAGTAGATTCAAGCCTTCATATTAACTTTATATATTTTATGTGGAGAAATCCATTTGAAAGCAAACATGAATCATCTGTACATTTAGCCTACTTTAAAACATACCTGGAGGGGGACATAAAGACTTATGGTTAGTTTCTAATTCAAATGTAATTTACCGTTAGCATTTGCCTGAATTTTAGTAATAATTCAGAGTATGATTGGCACTGCATTTTGTTATAAATCTACACTATAGCTTCTGATGATGAACCTTGAATCATCACTTTATTTTATTTTTTTTAAATGCCATTGATAGAAAATGCACTATTCTATGTTACAATGAACTATCACATACATAGTGAATGTCCTTTTTGACAATCTGTGTGTGTGTGTGTGTGTGTGTGTGTGTGTGTGTGTGTGTGTGTGCAGATGACAACAAGGCACTGTGGGGCATCAACATCATGAAGAAGGCGAAGAAGACGGGCAGTCCGAAGGCTTTTGGTGTGAGACTGGAGGACTGTCAGCCTGCTGTCAACCACAAAGTGAGCCTTCAGGATGAAATATGAGCAACCACATTAACATGGCTCAGAGCCTAAAAATAACAGGAATTCGCTGTCTTAAAAAATAATGTCATTCTGTAGCAGTCCCTCATTATTTGGTACTTTCCCTTTTCTCCATTCCTTTTACTGAATGTTACAATTCTGAGCTGATTGGAGGGGACTAAGATCACCTGTTGGCTCTTAATTAAGAATTGTGAGAGCAGCTTGTGGTTTTCCCCTCTTGACCAATCAGAGTGAGACTAGAACATTTTTGACTTGAGAGAGGTAGAGAACTGCCCCCCCCTCCACAGGCTGTGTGATCTTTCTTCCTTTAAAGAAGTACCCAGATATAAATGTCTTTGTTTCGGGTTCTGAATAGCCGCGTTCACACCGAGTACTTTGCTGTACTTAGTTCCCGGCACTTAATACCCCAGGGCACTAAATACAGATAGCGTTCACACCGGAAATAAGTCCCTGGGGGACGTCACTTCTTCTTCTTCTGCTTTGGGTTTACTGGCAGGCCGCAAACAACTTCACGGCGTATACTGCCGCCGAAAAGCCCCGGCCGGAAGTCCCCGGAGTTGGGGACTGGACCGAGTAAACGGCCAGAACGCCGACACCTCCTCATCTCCACCGCTCCCATGTTTTCTTTTGTGTTGTCATAAGTTAGTCTCTCTGCGTTTCTGCGCGGGGCTAATGCTAATGCTAATGCGAGGATAATAAAATGGCGGCTCTACAAAACATTTCAGACTTTTACGGGGCGTGGTTTGCAATCGCCCAGCCAATCAGAACTGGGGTACTTTTTTTCCACAGGAAAGTACCTGCTCTCAGCAGGCGCTAAAAATGGGGTGAAAAGTTCCCGGCACTTAGTTATTTTTTTGGTGTGAACGCAACATCAGGGGTACTAACGGAACTAAACGCGAAAAGTACGGGTGAGAAGTACTCGGTGTGAACGCGGCTAATGGAGACATGACAAACAACAAAAGAGAACCCGTTCATATTCGGAAGATCAATTCATAAGTAATTACTGAAAGAAACCCCTTGAGTTCTTTAATTAAAAGATTATCAATAATTGTAGGATTAAATCCTGACAAACTGAGCTGACACTAAACAGGACGCATATTGAAAGCAAAGCCATGTAACATCTCAAAATATAGTTTATATTGTCATGTCAAATGCTTGAATGAATGAATACTATTTATGTCATAATCAACTGTACCAGGCAGTACTGAAAGAAATCCAGGTAAGTGTGTATTCACTTTGGATCATTAGACTGGTATTAGGTTGCATTTTTAAAGTAGAATTTTCAAAGACACATTATAAATATATGATACATGTTTAAGAAAGGCAGTAAATAATGAATCGTCTAAAAAATAGGGTGTGAACTTGGGCTAGCCATCACTTCATAAGTCTGCATGTCTCTGTGTTTCTAAATATACAACACTGACTGAAGTCATTTATTTTTTGCCTCCCTTTCTAATTTACTTTCATCACAAACATCCTTTATTTGCTTCACTCCTCCATCATTAACTCCGACGCGTCCCTCTCTCCCTGTATGTCCTCAGTTCGTCCCTCTGATAGTGGAAATGTGCTGTGGGGTGGTGGAGGAGACGGGTTTGGAATACACCGGGATCTACCGCGTGCCGGGGAACAACGCCATGGTGTCCAACCTGCAGGAGCATCTGGACAAGGGCCTGGACATCAACACAGCTGAGGAGGTACATGTGTAACTGGAGCCGTAACTAAGAATCATTGAGGTACATTAGGAGTGTTTTATGTGTAAATGCTTCATGGAAAACACTAACCCCTCTTGTGTGTCTCAACAGAGATGGCAGGACCTGAACGTGATCAGCAGCTTGCTCAAATCATTTTTCCGGAAACTGCCTGAGCCTCTCTTCACTGATGGTGAGTCCTCTCATCAGTTTATTGTGAAGCGCAGCAGGAATCATAATGAACCTCTGTAGTGCACATTATAAAAGTAGGGCTGCAACTGGATGCTTTTTCCAGTTTGTATACAAATAAACATCATTTAATGCCTCTTTCTGTACCTATATGATACCGAATGCTAAAAAATAAAAGCCTTTTATTGTATGTAGTCATACATGTACTCTGTCCACAGACAAATATAATGACTTCATCGATGCCAACCGTATAGAAGATGCAGAGGACAGACTGAAGACCATGAAGAAACTGGTATGCGTCGTAAAACAATGAATATGTTCTCCCTTCTTTACTATAAATATTTGTATTTCTATATTCATCCATCCTTCCGTCTGCAGCTCCATGACCTCCCAGATTACTATTACCACACCCTGAAGTTCCTGGTGGGTCACCTGAAGAAGGTGGCAGATAATGCTGACAAGAACAAGGTAACCTCTCCGCCTCTAAGGGAACACGATCATTCTTTAAGACAGACATGATCTTAACTTGGAGATGATTTCCAGATGGAGCCCAGGAACCTGGCCCTGGTGTTCGGTCCCACTCTGGTTAGGACGTCAGAGGACAACATGACGGACATGGTCATCCACATGCCTGACCGCTACAAAATAGTAGAGACACTCATCCTGCACGTAAGATCGAGAAGCTGCCTTCTAATGCAGAAATACTGCACCACTCATTGTGCTGTGTTTGTGTTCTCATTCATACTGTGTTGCTCCAACAGCATGACTGGTTCTTCACTGACGGAGAGCTCGATAAGGAAGAGAAGGTATGTTAGCCCACAGAGTGATGTCATAAATATAGGGGGTGTTCGTCCTCATTTGTACGTCTATTTTGGGTATTATTGTGTGTGTGTGTGTGTGTGTGTGTGTGTGTGTGTGTGTGTGTGTGTTCCTGTGTGTGTGTGTGT
>CALSBZ010046686.1:0-31988 GCA_943591055.1 Gobionotothen gibberifrons | reverse complement strand
CAAAGCCTGTTTCTCCCCTCTGTACATCTGGCCAATTGCTTCGTGAAATTATATCTGTTTTATTTAAACTGAGCTCTGATCTGGGTCTTCTGCTATCTGCTGGTGTTGACCAAAGATAAAGCCTTACATGACTAATGCCAATTCAACTTTAATGTTTAATTGCTTCTCTATTTTCTACTCCTAATGTACGAGTTGGTCTCACTTTCTTTATTTTCCAGTAGCTCTCTTTACTCTCCAGTTATTTCTCGGGCTGTGTATACTCATGATGTTTCCTACTCTTTCTAACTTTCTCTCTTTTTCTCCGGACTTTCTGCCCTCTGTAGCTGAGACAGTGGATCAGCCTCTTCGGTAGGACCAGGTCTTCCTCTTGTGTGTTTTGTGTTTCTATTGCACTTGGATTCCTTTTCTTTCCGTCTGTCTGACTTTCCCACCGTTGAAGCGTCATGCCCATGTCTTGCTGACACAGTACAGGGGTCCCTGTGCATGAAAAACACACAGTGTATAGATTGATGCACATGATGCTCACAAGCGCCACAAGCTAATATGCATGTCCGACTCACCATGAAGCGGCAGCGCTGGTGTCCTGCTCAGCTGTGACAGGGAGGGGGAGGGTGGTGTAGGAGAGGACGGGGTCTCTGAGTTACATCGTTGTAGGAGAAAAAGGAAACACTTTTGGGGCCATCACGTAGCATAATTTTATTTGTATTCAACCTTTATTTAACCAGATAAAAGCATTGAGATAGAATCTCATTTGCAATGTGACCTGGCCAAGAAGGCAGCAACGTTACACATAACACATACATATAAAATACAGAGCACATAACTAAGAAAACAAAAGAGGAAAAAGCAGTCACTCCATTGTGCACATTAGGACAGTAAGAAAGGTGCACTACTTATCACTGCAAGAGCAGCTGGTGGTAAGGACTTCTGACAACTTGCATTTAAAACATGTTATTGAGACAAGTGCCGTCAGTTTGAGGCTTGATTGAAGGTCATTCCAAGACCAAGGACCATAAGAGATGCTTTAAAGTTTGATAAGCCAAGTCCTCTTTTGGTAAACTGTTTGTTCGTACAGTAGAACACAGAACTGTTTTAAAAAGTTCCTTTTTATAAAGAAAAAAGTTTACCAACATTGCCAGTGTCCAAAATGCTGGGCCCCGATCAAGAGCTTTTATGTCTGTTTCTGACACTTGGCACTACTGTCGGTTCAAAATAAAGTAAAATAAAGTAACTTTAATGCAACAATCCCATTGTCCCGCACCTGACCGCGATCCTAAACCCAGACATGAACTGAACCGTGACTTCTGTACCACCACACCACTTGCTAATGTTTAAGGTAAACTCTGGTCATTTATGCAACCTTCTGTATCAAATAAGTGAGAACTGTTTGTTTGCCTGATTCTGAAGATGAATCCTCCTGTAATGTCTGGAGTTCTGCTGTGATTAGACCCCCCCCCCCCCCTAACACTACTACCAGCCTGTGTCCAGGGATAACATGATTCTAATCCCATCTCTCCCTCCTCATAGATTCCACCACCAGCGATTTTCTTAAGTCCAAGGTGAGCAAGACATCCCTTACTTCTTTATTCTGGGGAAAGGATAATGGATTCTGGAATATGAAATATGGAGCGTCCATTATTCGACTGCAGTAGTGGCTATTAACAAAGTACATTTATTTAATTACAGTACTTGGGTAAAGTCCTAGTACCTCAAAATTGTACTTGAGTATTCTCAGTAAGTTACTTTGTACTTCAAATTTTTGTTTTTACTCTGTTACATTTATTTGACATCTTTTAGTTACTAGTTACTTTTTAGATTTAGATTATAAGCACAAAACACAAAAATATATATCAAATATTAAAACAACTTGTAAGTTACCCAGCAGCTGAATATAATGTTATTAAAATGTAGCTCTACATTTACCAGCTGTAATAGAAAGGCGAAGTCCCTCCCCTTCCGGGGGACCTCCATGGGACCTTATTTCGGAAAAAGTATGTATTGAAGTCAATGGCGAGAGAAAAGTTATCTTTCGATCCCGTTTGAATTGTGCCACGAATTATACATATGATGTTTGTCGATTTAAAAGATAATTTTGCAAGTAAAAAAAAAAAGTTTGCCGTAAAACTGTGAAGTAACACATTTTTTTGTGTGAAACCGCTCAATGAACTACATCTCCGGTCTAGCAGAACAACACACGTCACCAAGATGGCCATCACTACTGTCTTGCCAAAAAAGGGATTGACTACCCTCACTATCACCGCAATGAAACATGTCCAGAAGAATGTCATGCAAAGCTGCCTGCCTGCCTTCCTTCGATTCTCCCTGAACTGCCTGATCTTTTTAATGTTCAATGTTAAAGGTCCCATGTCATGGCCATTTCTACTGATCATAATTCCATGGTTGAGGTATACTAAAATAGATGTATACTGTGCAATTTTCCAAACTCACATTGGTTTCTCATACAGCATCTCTGTATAGTATGTGTATTCACTCTCTGACCTAAACGGCTTGTTCGAGCTCCTGCCCCCCCTCCCTGTGAGCCCAGTGTGCTCTGATTGGTCGAGAAGCTGACAGGTTCGTTGTTGCTCGCACACACAGACACACACACTGCTGCAGGCTGCTGCAGGAGCAGACAGGCTTGGCGATACAGGAGAACAAGCGAAACTCATCCTGAGCACACACAAACACACACAGCCGAAGTAAAAACAATAAGTGTGACTTGATATTGAGTAAGAAAAATGTTTATAACGCTGTGAGCATGGGTCTGCGGAGAGCATTTCTCCAATATGACTACTACTCTTACTGTTTAACATTTTGGGTTACTTGATGTTACTTCATGTTAAGGATAATACAAATGACAAGGCTGTAATGCTAACTAACGTGCTAGCAACTAGCTAGGTAGCTAACTTGATCCAGTCAGCCACTCCTGGTCCTTTCATCAGACGGGAAGCAAACGAACGAGCAAGACCCATTGCTGGTATGATAACAACCTGGTACTAAGCACACAGGCATCTTGTTAAAGTTTTCTTATCTTAGCTATCTCTTATATTTAGTGGAGGAAAACAATTATGACATCAGTTATGAGTGACATCAGTTATGAGTGACATCACTTACGCGACTCTGGGATTTGTAGTCTTTCTAGTTGCGTATTTTTCATAGTCTTATATTTCAACAGTTTTATGACAAACTGATATTTTGACATGGAAATTATTTTTTAAGATTGACAAACATCATATGTGTAATTCGTGGCACAATTCAAACAGGATCGAAAGATACGTTTTCTCTCACCATTGACTTTAATACTTATTCCCGAAATAAGGTCCCATGAGGGGAGGGGCTTCGCCTCTCAATAGTAACCGATTAACTCAATATATATTATTCTGAAATGGGCCACTACGGATAAGGAGTACTTTTACCACTAATACTTAAAGGGGACCTATCATGCAAAATGCACTTTTTGATGTCTTTTATACATAAATATGTGTCCCCGGTGTGTCAGGGAACTCACGCAGCATCAGAAAATAAAACCCTCTCTCTTTTCCTCCGTACCCAAATCTCTAAAAACGGGGGAACAACGGAGCTGATCCAGATTTGCGTTCGATATGACGTAATATCGGAAATGTGGACCCACGGCCCTTTCAGAAACGTTCCTATTAGAAACAATGCCCGACTGTTTTGGACGTAATATGGTCGGTGTTTACATTAGCATTGCTAACACTCATAGTACAGCGGATAAGCTCTCATATTATAACAATTGTGCATTTTATGAGAAAAGCATGACATTTCTAACATAGTTAGTGCATACCATAAGGTTTATTTTCAGATGTGGAGGGAAGTCAGATTTGACCTTTGAGGACCGTGAGAGGTCAAATCCAAGATGGCCGCCAGTCTCTCGGGTCAAATGTTCAAACACACTTAATTTTGGAACCAAACATTGTAGAAAAACTTTTAAGGTGTCATATCCAACTAAATTAGGGATGCCCAATCATTATTTTCTACATCGTTTGGTTCCAACATTTAAAAAAACGTGGACATTAAACACAGCGGTAGTTTACAAGACATAAGGGCAGGAATTCAGAAGGAACGGAGCCGTTTTGAGCTCTGCTACTAAAAACTGCTTTCTTTTAACGTCATACGTCAAACGCGTCATATTACGTCACATGGGGGAGCAACTTTCTCGGACTACTTCTCTGCCCAATCCGCGGTAGTAGATTGTAGTTGGGTTGAGCGGTTGTAATTTAGTGAGCTGGTATTTTTTCGGTAATTTTACATTGCATTTCACCATTTGTAATCATGGTGAGCTGGAGTATGTGCAGGTTGCACAAACTCCAGCCTGTCAGGACATCGAGTCCACAGGAAAAGGACCGGAGCTAGCTTTCGTTCCTGGGTGCGTTGTGCGAGGTGCATCCACCTCCCTGCAGCACACACTCTCCACAGCTGAAGCCTATCAAACAACATTTTTTTATCAGGAAACCATATTACATCTCTCTCCCCCCCTTCGCTCCTCTCTCTCTCCCCCCCTTCGCTCCTCTCTCTCCCTCTCCCCTCCGGTACACAGCACCGTAAGACGTAGTGTTGAGTTGCATTAGGTAAAGCGAGATACGGCTGATACTTGCGCATTAGTTTCTGTTATGGATCAGTATCAACAGTCCTGCCAGTAACGTTACTATATTATCAATACTACTTTAGTTATAGCCTGATATATGATAGCTAACTTTACAATGTTGTGATGTGACTGACGTTAGCTAACATTAACTGTAGCTAACGCCGGTCACTCACCAAGACAGCTGCCCTGTTCTCCACTGGTTCTCCTCCCACCACAGCTCCATTTCTCGCCGATGGCCGTTATTTCTTCTAATCCTTGGCCGCTCCTGGTCTCTTGGACGCCTAGCAGGCAAGGCCGGATTAACCATATGGGCAACCTGGGCAAGTGCCCAGGGGCCCTTGAGCAAAGAGGGCCCTTGGTGACAAGATCAAAAAAAAAAATCTTTATTTTTTTTTCGGGCACAACCTCAGTCATCATACATTGTTTTAGATGACACTCACTCTTCGCCATAAATAACACAGCTTTTCCATAGGGTATTTAATTTGACAAATAGGTGTGCGACTTGACATGCCAGATTGACTGACTGAAAATTCTAAATATTGGTCATGTTGGTAGGATTGGGTAGGCGTGGTGTTACTTGTTGGTACGTGGGTTGGGGGGGGGCCCATGAGTGCTCAGTGCCCAGGGGCCCCTGGTGGTACTAATCCGGCCTTGCTAGCAGGCTCATAATTATAATCATATGCATTCAAATATATATTTTCAACCTCTTCTGTGTCAAAACTAGCATTGTGATCCATGTTTATTCATAAGTTAGACCGGCCGCTCTCCCCCATGTGACGTCACACGCGGGGAGGCTTTTTTTTATGCGGAAGTAAAAATGTCTTAAAAAAATGACGCCAGATGTCACTGTAGTGTATATTTATGTATATTTTTTGGAAAATCTAGTGTATTCATCATTTTCCTACACATTTATTTACTGGTGTGTCTAACCTGCAAGTTGCTCTTTAAGAGTTTACTTTTACTTGTAACAAAGTACTTTTAAAATTGAGTATTACTACTTTTACTTAAGTACCAAGTCTGATTATTCTTTCACCTCTGTGTGACTGTGATTTTACCTTTTCAGTTTTCATCACTCTCCAAAAAGGACCTGAATGCCAGGGACTTCCTACCCAAGTCCATAATCTCTGCTGTGACCCGCAAGCGTAAGAAAAGCCTGAGCACCCACCTGCAGGACGACAGCGCCGACGAGGACTCCGAGCACGAGCCCGTCAAAACCAGCAACTATGGGGGAGGAGAGGAGGAGGGGGGGGGAGGAGGAAGTGGAGAGAAGGAAGGAAGAGGCGGCCATGGGAGAACATACCTTCCCTAAAAAAGAAAAAAGGGTTGAAGAGGAAACGGCGGTGAAAGCTAGAGAGACCTCTGAGGGAAACCATTCTGTGGCTGCAGAGGAAGGGTCTGAACAGGAAGTGGGGAGTGGAGCAGGAAAAGCGGCAAAACCTTTTGAAAAGGAAAGTAGGCGTAGAACCACCCCGCCTCGAAATGTGCCGCAGCTTCGTCCAAACAGTTTCCACTGCCAACACTACCAGACCACCTACCCAAGACCCCCAGCAGAGTCTTCTTCTTCCAATGTGAGGCCTCACAACCATGCCAGAGGACTTCCCATAGTCCCTTTCTGGATCCGCCCCACCCGGCTTCCCAGCCTCTACCAGTCTTCGAGCTTTTATGGGACCCAGCAGCCCGACTGGAACCAGTCCGCTCCGGTCCACTACAGGAAGACGAGAGGGGAGAGGACCAGAGCTGTGTCCATGAATCTGGACCTGGAGCTGGGCAGGGGGGAGGACAGGGTGAGAGGGTGGAGAGCAGAGAGGGTGGAGGTGATCCGGGTCATTGAGGGACCACCGGGTCAGGTTGCACGTGTTGGGGTTCCTCAGGGATTAATTGTAGGTCCTGGGTCAATTCAGGAAATAGAACCTCCCCATCACTCTTCCTCGTCCTCACCTGCTGCTCACCCTGTGGTCCTGAGGAGGTCGGGTTTGGCCCCCCGGGACAAGACGAGAGCGTGGCGGCGTCACACGGTGGTCGTTTGACCGTCTCATCCACTAATGCAGTACCACGCACCCCCTCCAACCACTCACAACACTGGAGTGCCTGTCACTGCCTCCACACACAGCATGTTGCTTTAGGGGTCTATGATATTATGAGCAGCTGTCGAGTTTCATTCCAAAATGATATCACCGTCATTTAAAACATGTGAAACCCATAGGATTCACTATTCAACTCAAATCGAAGCTATGCATCTTTAACCCTTTACTTACAAAATAACTGTAGATTTGATTATCGTATATCGTTATACATTTCAAAAGAACATTAGGGCTGAAAAAGTTAAGCTGATTTAGGAAAACTACACATCAAAAAAATCTGATCACAGTTCTCAGGGAAAGTCTGTGTGGTGGGATCCACACCACTGTCGTAGATAGTTGCGTTACATTACATTAGATGTCATTTAGCTGACTTGCATACACTTCAACCCAGCAGACATGCCACAGAGTGGCATGTCTGGAAGGTTAAGCATCTTGCCCAATGTCCGCCTATACTGGTGAGGGTTATATATAATACTGTATCTGACAAGCTAACATGCTAACAAAAAACAGCCATGCTACTGTTTGTCAGTCACAATAGATATCTTAGCTAGGTAACTTGCTAATTTTCAGTTAGCTTGGTCACTAACAGAACAATAAGTTCACACAGTTGTTGAGAAGAGGTTGACTTAAAGTGGAAAGTGCAACAGCTGATAATGTGCAGTAGCTTCTGCTCCTCAGCAGACTCATCCTTATGACCATCACCTGAAGAGTCACCAGTGAGAATTCAAGGATTTAACAAGTGATTCCACAACAATTCCATTGACATGGCCAAATATTGCTGTTTTAAATGATGGTCCGACAGGGGCTTTAGAACAATATAACTAGATACACTTGTTTCCTAAAGTGGTTTAATTGAATGATTATTGGGACAATATGGCAAAATATCTCTTTAGATGAAGTGAACGGAGTGATGAGAGATATACATATCAAAAAGAATAATGCAGTGAATTGCAGAGCAGATTTATCTGTCTTTTCAAATGTATGGCTTGATATATTCCAGGGAAGTAAAACCTCTAAAATTACAACAAAAAAACATACACTAATGAATAACAGTGACCATGTTATTAAAGCATCGCTCAAGAGATTCTGATTGGAACAATCTCAGTCAATCGTTTACAGTGCTGTCCTAAGTCCTAAATCCTACACATAGTGGCATTATTATATATTTCTTAAACATTGTTTTGGAATGAAACCCTTAAGTTGTAAATGTAAAAGAGGTTTGAAATGAGAAAAAGCCATATGAGATGATTGAAATGAATCTCCTGCTGCCTCACCAGAAGACACTCGGCCACAGGTCTTATGCAAAGTGCTGTACATGCTGCTGTCTTCCGATGATGTCTTTGACAAGACCCACATGGGCAAAAATAACCTATTCAACCAACCTGCCGCCCTGAGTGCAGCTCAGTGACTCAGAGGAAGCTTCAGTTTACTGCTCGGCCCTTTAAAGCTCTTCCAAAGCCTCCTGAGGTCCTGCAGGGACCCCCAGTCACCCCCCTGGATGATGGGACTTGGGCATTATGCCAACACGTCCATGGACTAAAACATAAGTGCATGGGGTCAGTGATATTTCAGTGAGTAAAAATATGCAAACTGTAAGTGTAAGCCTGTCCTGCTGCCATGTGTGTGAGTGTGTGTGTGTGTGTGTGTGAGTGTGTGTGTGAGCTGTCTAGCTTAGCTAACTCCCTTGTGTTTTACTACATGTTTTTTATTAAATTGATGTACAGAACCTGCATATTAGAGTGTATGGTAGCCTACATGTTACAAAAGTAACCTGTTAAATATGCAATACTTAATGTTGAGTGTTGCATGCTACTTACAGTCTCGTTAGATCAAAGTGTGTGTCATGCAACGTCAGTTGATGATTCCACTCTAACTCTGTGTGTGTGTGTGTGTGTGTGTGTGTGTGTGTGTGTGTGTGTGTGTGTGTGTGTGTGTAGTCCAGAGGAAACTAACAGGAGCGTTTAAGGCAGCTATGCGACGTCATGCCAAAAGGATTTATCTTTTTTCTGTTTGTACAATATCAGCAGAATGGAGCCAAGAAGTGACCTGTGCACTCAGTGCCACAGTGAGGCTCCACTTCATACATTCAATCAGTGTTACTGTCGCCGTGGCAGCAGTTGGTAGGTGAATAAGCTCCTTAAATCCAAACACCACAGTCTTACCCGAGTGATACTTCTTCCTTTCCACGTTTTCACTATCTTTGCTCCTGTTAACAAACATTAGTTGTTTAAGTCGTCTAAAAAGATAAAATAGAGCTGAACCAAACTGCCAGCCCCTCCCCCAGACTGTGTGTCTTAATCATATCTACAGTCTGTCCTCTGTGCCCCTGTGCATGGACTTTATGTACGTGGGTGACTGTGCATGGACCAATTTTGTAACAGTTGTACAAAGCCTTGTTAAGTTAACCTGTGTATATAATTATTATGCATAATATATTAAATTATTTGTTTTGGAAAACGTGGTGTGCTTATTTTCTGATTCACATGTGAGTTTCTGTGAAAACAGTTGTATGTGTGTGCATGTGAAGTTTAAGATATAAGCAGGCTCAAATGAAAGACCATTTGCATTATGGGAAGTGTAGGCTTGATCGGAATTTGATTATGCCAAGGCACCGTATGAACATTACTTATACACAAATAATTCCAGACACCTGCATTGATCAATTTAACATTTCACATCGTACATTTTATTTGGTACATGATCATAACTGCCATAGAATATCTGTATAACTTTATAGAGGCTAAAAACTGATTTAGAAATGATTTCAGACCATGTTTGATTGTCCGAAATCCAAATTAAAACTCATGATTAAGTCATTTTACAATGAGCTTAACACACTTGTAGAACTATATTCTAACTATATTTTTTTGAAGTATCTTGTATTTATCTCTTAACAGTTATAAATGTGATTTAACTCACTTTGTGTTAAAGGTGGGGTATGTAATTTATTTCAGAAACACTTTTTGTTATATTCCATGGAATGCTCTTAACATCCTGATAGCAATGAATATATTAAATGCTTTGACAATAAATACATAACATGTCATCTGTGGAAGCCGTGGCGCTGTAAAAAGCACGACCAATCATCTGAGCCGGCCCGACTAAAATAACTGGATGGCCTACCTGCCTGTCAGTCTTCCATCTGTGCACAAACTTATCTCGTGCCCTCATTGGTCATGTGCACGTTCGTGTGTGTTGGAGGAGGGGCTCTGTGAGGAAGTGGCAGATTTGTTCCGGCTGTGTATTTTCAAATTGTAGCGCACTCGAGCTGGTTTCTCCAAAATTACCTACCCTACCTTTAAATGAATAAAACGATAGAACCATGTTTGTTGTATCTACTCCATTTAACCAGCAGCTTACTGCCTGTTCACTTTGTGATTAAATGTAAAATGTGTAATGACTCCACACAACATAACATTTTAATCAATATATATTTTAATGTCAACTCGTGCATTAGTATTATACATTTTGACATGGACAATCATTACAGGGAGGTTTTAAAAACAGTTCTTCCATCATTTGGTGACAATGGTTTCAGCTACATTAGTCATTTCTGTGTTTTATCATTTCAGAGGTTACAAATTAATTTGATTATGTTAACAATGATGTTGGATTTACTGAATTAGATACACAATAAGTGTGGCGGCGATAAAACTTGTATTCTACATGGAATGAAGGTGCAGTAAGCACATGGGAGAGAGGAGAATGGAAGAGGATATTTCATTGTGAGACTTAAATATAAGTCAAAAGAGAAACTGACAAACAATCTGAGAGTCTGAAAGTCAGATCTGACAGAATAAATCCAAGTGCTCCCCCCCAATCATCAGAGATATTGACATTATGAATCCTGTGTGACTGCCTTTAAATGGAAGCAGTCGATCTACAGATGTCCTGATAATCATCAGATACTTTGGCTGTTTTTTTATATTCTGTTAATTCCTAAAAACATTGATCTAAGGTAGCAAAAGTGACGGTACATCATGTCTGACTAACTTTAATTTAACAAAATAAATCAAGTCTTTATTCTGTCTCATGATCTGTCTCATGATCAGTATCCTGTGTTTCCGCCCCCTGCTGCCCAACAACAGCCAGCTGATTCCTCCTGAATCATTTAAATAAAGATGTATGTGCTGCAGTGAGCGAGAGGACTTGGATCCTGAGGTGAACGCACAACCACGTTAATCTCTCTCCATCGGAGAGAAGGCCACACCCTCCTGCCCCCCTCAGTGAGGGAGGGGCCTCCTCATGGATTCCATCTTGCTGTACAAAGGAAGCCTCCCCCTGATGGTAACTACAGGTGAGTGGTTCAGAGTGTTCCTCAGTGTCCTTCATGAAGATATGCGGCCCCTCCTCTGGGCCCTCCTCAGCAGGTAGACCAGCCCCTGAGCCACAAAGGGCCACAGCAGGAAGAGGAGCACGGTCTGCCCTGACACGTCAAACAGCCCCCACCGCTCCTCCTGGGGGGACAGTGGGTACCAAAGGGTATTAAAGAGGCCCTGTTCTGCTTTTTCTGGTTCTCTCTCTCCTGTAGTGTATTCTAGAGGTGTTGTGCATGTAAACGGTCTGCAAGGCTAAAATCCCTGGGTTCCCTCCAGAGGGGGTTCCTCTCCCACCCTAACCCTAAAAAAAAATAGTCTGAGGAAAAGGAGATTAGATTCATAAGCAAAAAACCTCTGAACTCTGAGGTTCGAGTGGTTCATTTATAAAAAAACAACATAAATGTATTCTCTGAGACTTTGAAGTAATACGTTCGCCTGAAATGTCTAAGAAACTGAAAATACTTGAGGTGCTCTTAAAGGAGTTGGATATATTTCTAAATAGATTCAGTGAAACTAATTGATGGTGTCTGTAGGCCGATGGAGCCACGCTGCCCCAAGTCTAGATTGTTGATGGCACCTTAAAAAGAAGAAGCTCTTGTCTTTCATTGTACGTGTATAATGACAATAAAGGCTTATTTTCTATTCTGTTATTCATTTGATTAATTGTATTTTGACAACTGTATTTTAAACCCTTTCGTAAAGGGGTATTGACAAAAATAAAATGGCATATACAGTATATCATTTATCTTGTTTTGAATATGCTGCTTCTCTCTTACCTGCTGTTTTGCAGCTGCGGTGGCACACTGGTCGCACGTTCTCCACTCTGATCCCTGAGCCTGCAACACAAACAGCCGTGAGCCTCCGAGAACACACTAACATTCATTCAAATACAACATTGGAAATAATCTGCGCTTGAATTTCTGCCAAAATGTCCAACCATGTCCTTCTCCAGAGGACAGCATGACCAGCAGAAGGACCTCCAGCTGCTCCAGTCTAAATACTGATATGAGATATTGGGCTAGGTTTATTATTAGTCAAAGCTTAACTTAGAAATCTATTTATCAGCTCAGATGAGCAAAGCTTTTTAAAATTACAAGATGATAATTCTCCATTCAGAAAACAAATCATTAATTCAGGGTTCCTACTAATAGGTATCATTATTTAGTTATTTCGGCATTCTTTTTAAGCGTTTATTGCAAAAATATGAATGACTAATTATGCATTTTTGGTCATACCACTGTAGTAAACCAGACAGACAAGAGACAGAGAGCTTGGTGAAATTCTCTGAGCTCTGTGTGTCTCAGAGAATTATTTGGATTATGAACCCAGACACAGAGCCGTGTGCTTCCCAGAGTATCTGGAACTTGCAACATGATCAAAGCAGCAGCGTGGTTATCTCTATAGAAGCCCCGCCAGTTCACACAAATTATGGTGTGAACTGGCGGGGGTCAGACCTGCACAAGTAGCGCAGGGCAGAGATGGGCTCTGCACCAGGCTCTGCACCATGACACCGTGTCCTCACAGTGCGTGCTGATCTTACATGTGTGGCAGCGAGCCGCTCCACCACCTCCAGCCGCTCCATCACGCTCCTCATGTCCTCCCTCAGCCGGCGCAGCGCCAGCACGATCTGCTGCTGCAGCTGGGCCTCGTGCAGCCTCTCCACCCCCCCCTCGGAGCCGTCCCCGCCGCCTCGGCCGGCACCTCCTCCCCCCCTCTCCACCCCCCTCCTGGGACTGCCCTGAGGAACACCACCTACACAGCAGAACAGAATATATGAAGCTCATCCATCAGTTAAATAACACAGAGAGTAACGGAAGGTGGGGGGGAGAAAAATAAGTTTCTAGTGATGCAGAGATATTGACTAAATTAAAGACTTTAAATAATTACTTCAGAAAAACTACTTTCACACTCATAATCAAAGAGGATTCTCTGCTCTAACAACATCCACAATTATCTGATATCCACACCAGTGATAAGTCTAGTGCCTTAATGAAGCCACTCCACCCAGCCATATCAATACTCATATTGCTCGAGACACAGGCCGAGGAGGTGGAGTTGCAGCCATCTTTGACTCAAGTTTACTTATCAATACTAAACCAAAATTAAATGATACCTCCTTTGAAAGCCTTGTTTTTAGTCTTACGCATCCGACCTGGAAAACTTTGCAGCCAATCTTATTTGTTACTGTGTACCGTCCACCAGGTCCTTAATCAGAATTGTTATCAGAATTCTCTGAGTTTTTATCAACTTTGGTACTTAAACAGATAAAGTAATTATCGTAGGTGACTTTAATATTCATGTTGACGATGATAAAATTAGCCTTACTGTTGCATTTAACTCTATATTAGATTCTGTTGGTTTTCGTCAGAGTGTAAATAAACCAACCCACTGTTATAATCACACTCTCGACCTTGTTCTGACTTATGGTATTGAAATTGAGCAACTATTAGTCGAACCGCATAATCCTGCTTTATCCGACCATTTCTTAGTAACTTTTGAAGTACTGTTACTAGACTACAAGGCATTAGTCAAAAGCTCCTGCAGCAGAAACCTATCTGTTAATGCTATAGCCAAATTTAAGGAAGTGATTCCACAAATACTTAACTCGATAGCATGTCTGCATGTAGGGGAGGAAACTTATACAAAATGTACACCACCCCAAATTGATCATGTTGTTGATAGTGCTATAGATGCGCTGCGAATAAAATTAGACTCTGTTGCTCCTTTGAAAAAGAAGAAAATAAAACAACATAGACTAGCTCCATGGCATAATGTCGAAACCCGCAAAATAAAGCAAAAGTCGAGACAACTTGAAAGGATATGGCGTTCCACTAAACTTGAAGAATCTCGTTTAATTTGGCATATTACTCTAAATGAATATAAGAAAGCACTGCGTAAAGCGAGAGCAGCCTACTACTCTTCATTAATAGATGAGAATAAGAATAATGCAAGATTTCTTTTCAGCACTGTAGCCAGGCTGACAGAGAGCCACAGCTCGATTGAGCCTTCTATTTCCATAGCACTCAGTAGTAATGATTTTATGTGCTTTTTTAAATGATACAATTGTTACTCTTTGAAACAAAATTAATGACCTCTTGCCTTTGACCAGTATAGTGTTATCAACAGCTCCCGGAAACGTAAGTTCTAATATTACACTAGATAGTAAACTAGAATGCTTATCAACCATAAACCTTGAACAATTAAATTCAATGATTCTCTCTTCTAAACCATCAACGTGTATCTTAGACCCCGGCCCCACGAGGACGATAACGGTTGTTTCCGTTACCGTTTTGTGTCATATAGACCATTCGGCCACACTAGGACGACAGAATATGGCACTAAACGACTACGGTAACAATAACGGGTCCCAAGGTGGATAGAACGGCATATGCAACGCTCTGGGGGGTCCAACGGCTCCGTGTGTAAGCCCTATACGATCATTTTCTGAAGTGCCTCTGTCTCTCGTTTTGCTGGATGAAGTCACTGGCGAGGGTTTTGCTTAAATCCGAACAGAGTCCTTTCATTGTCCAAAGGCGACAGTGTGTGCAGAAAAGTTTAAGTTTAAGTTTTTTAACTAGTTCTCCGAGTTCGGGGCCGGCAAATGCTCCCGCCATCTTGCTCAGCTCAGCTCTGTGGGAAAGACGGACTGCCCTCCCCTGCCCTCTGCTGGCGTGTGCTGTGCATTACAACCAATGTCGTCCCTGTCCGTGTCAGTGTAATAGAATGAAACGCATCTGTGATTTGGCGCACAGTCTGTGACGTCACGGTATTGAAAATCATACCGACGGGATTTCGAAATACCCTGGTATACCGTCATACCGCCCATGCCTAATCTCAATACTTTGTTATATACCCTTTGTTGGCAATGACAGAGGTCAAACATTTTCTGTAAGTCTTCACAAGGTTTTCACACACTGTTGCTGGTATTTTGGCCCATTCCTCCATGCAGATCTCCTCTAGAGCAGTGATGTTTTGGGGCTGGGCAACACAGACTTTCAACTCCCTCCAAAGATTTTCTATGGGGTTGAGATCTGGAGACTGGCTAGGCCACTCCAGGACCTTGAAATGCTTCTTACAAAGCCACTCCTTCGTTGCCCGGGCGGTGTGTTTGGGATCATTGTCATGCTGAAAGACCCAGCCACGTTTCATCTTCAATGCCCTTGCTGATGGAAGGAGGTTGTCACTCAAAATCTCACGATACATGGCCCCATTCATTCTTTCCTTTACACGGATCAGTCGTCCTGGTCCCTTTGCAGAAAATCAGCCCCAAAGCATGATGTTTCCACCCCCATGTTTCACAGTAGGTATGGTGTTCTTTGGATGCAACTCAGAATTCTTTCTCCTCCAAACACGTCTAGTTGAGTTTTTACCAAAAAGTTCTATTTTGGTTTCATCTGACCATATGACATTCTCCCAATCCTCTTCTGGATCATCTAAATGCTCTCTAGCTAACTTCAGACGGGCCTGGACATGTACTGGCTTAAGCAGGGGGACACGTCTGGCACTGCAGGATTTGAGTCCCTGGTGGCGTAGTGTGTTACTGATGGTAGCCTTTGTTACTTTGGTCCCAGCTCTCTGCAGGTCATTGACTAGGTCCCCCCGTGTGGTTCTGGGATTTTTGCTCACCGTTCTTGTGATCATTTTGACCCCACAGGGTGAGATCTTGCGTAGAGCCCCAGATCGAGGGAGATTATCAGTGGTCTTGTATGTCTTCCATTTTCTAATAATTGCTCCCACAGTTGATTTCTTCACACCAAGCTGCTTACCTATTGCAGATTCAGTCTTCCCAGCCTGGTGCAGGTCTACAATTTTGTTTCTGGTGTCCTTTGACAGCTCTTTGGTCTTGGCCATAGTGGAGTTTGGAGTGTGACTGTTTGAGGTTGTGGACAGGTGTCTTTTATACTGATAACGAGTTCAAACTGGTGCCATTAATACAGTTAACGAGTGGAGGACAGAGGAGGCTCTTAAAGAAGAAGTTACAGGTCTGTGAGAGCCAGAAATCTTGTTTGTTTGTCGGTGACCAAATACTTATTTTACCGAGGAATTTACCAATTAATTCTTTAAAAATCAGACAATGTGATTTTCTGGATTTTTTTTTCTCATTTTGTCTCTCATAGTTGAGGTATACCTAGGATGAAAATTACAGGCCTCTCATCTTTTTAAGTGGGAGAACTTGCACAATTGGTGGCTGACTAAATACTTTTTTCCCCACTGTATATATATATATTTTTTTTTTTTTATTGTACAGATACAAAACATGGACATTACAATAACAAAAAAGAGACATTCCTATCTCGGACAAAACAAAAATAAAATACAGTCCGTTGGTCACTTCAACATTTCATAAACAAAACAAAAATAGGTTGACAGTCCAATATCATCAAAAGCATTTATTATTCATTTTTTATCCCACTCTTCGCTTGAGCTGATTGTTTCCCATTTTATGGTGTGTTGAGCCAACCTTTGATTCTTTGTGGCAATCATCCTTTCCTAAATAAATTGTGTTTTTAATCTACTTTTCACACACCTTAAATTCAGATTTTCTCTTGATTGAGCTTTAAAAATAAGAATTTTTGCCAGAAGAATAATTGTATTCATCAACTGTGTATTGTCCTCATCCAAAAGCCCAAACAAAAGACCAAAGGGAGTAAATGCTACATCAATATAAAGTGTCTTAAGCCAATTTTGAATCTCAGTCCACAGTCTTGCAACATATGGACAATATAAAAAAATGCATCTGGTCTTCCTCTTCCTCCTCACAGAATCTACAAAGTGGTGACGGTTCGATTTTAAAAGTGTTGAGTTGTTTGTTTTTTTGCGATAATCTTGTAAAAGATCTTCAGTTGGAAGATTCTTGAATAGGAATCAATTGTTGTTTTGTATATGGTTCTAAAGAATTGTTTCCAGGGTATCAGAATATTAAATTCTTCTTCCCAGAAAGAACAGACCGCATGAGGAAAAGCAGTAAGGCCCTTGCTCTGTAAACAGTGATTATAAATTATTTTATTTAGTTTCATTTTTGATAGCCATTTCTGACTTCTTGTATGAGGTGTACAGACCTGTTGTCGGTTTCCATCTTTTTTTAATTTACGTTTCCAGTTAGTTGGAATAGCTGAAAGCAGCTGGTTAAAGTGAAGGAAATCACATATCTGACCATACATACAGCAAAAACGAAAGAGTTCAACCATATTAATTGAATTTTATTATTATATTATATAGAGTCGTTATTCATTTGTTTTAAAGCTCAATAAATAACAAAGAAGACCTTTAACCGGTTCCCTCGGCCCCCACCGCGGAGAATAAACAGAAGGGCAACCATGACAACCATGCTTCTTCGCTGCTTTTGTGGAGGAAGTACAGGCTCCTGCATATGTACTGCAGCTTCTCCAGCGGTTGGAGCTAAACGGAGCTGTCTCGTGTGGACAGACACTATCCGGTGAATATTGCGTGTGGACGGAAGCTTTTTGATGTTAAACGCGGCTAAAACTGAAGTTATTGTACTCGGCCCGAAGAATCTACGAAACAAACTATCTAAAGATATACTAATTATGGATGGCATTAATTTGGCCTCCAGTGAGACTGTAAGGAACCTTGGTGTTATATTTGATCAGGATTTATCTTTTAACGCCCACATAAAATCAATCTCAAGGACCGCCTTCTTTCCTCTATGTAACATTGCCAAAATCAGGCATATCTTGCCTCAAAACGATGCAGAGAAACTAGTCCATGCATTTGTTACTTCTAGGCTGGATTATTGTAACTCTTTATTATCAGGGTGTACCAAAAAGTCAGTTAAGTCACTTCAGCTGATTCAAAATGCTGCAGCTCGTGTACTAACTAGAGTTAGGAGATGGGACCACATTACTCCTGTTCTGGCTGCCATACACTGGCTCCCTATAGAACACAGGATAGAATTTAAAATTCTTCTTCTCGCCTACAAAGCCCTTAATGGGCAGGCGCCATCTTACCTTAAAGAACTCATTATACCTTACTGTCCAAGAATGCAGGGTTGTTGGTTGTTCCTAGAGTCTCTAAAAGTACAATGGGAGCCAGATAAACTGATAATGCTGCAGTGGTCTCTAAATGTTTTCCACAGCTGTATTACTGCTTAGATTTTAGCTTTATTGATTCATTTAATATTTCAGTTTTATCTTAGTTTCTTCTTGTTTTCTTTGTTGTGATTTACCTATGCTATATGTAAAAATATGAGTTTATATTCTGAACAAAGTGCATCTCTTTAATGAAATCAGTTGATAAATTAAATAAATTAAGAAAAACCAAACTCAACCCTTTAAATATGTTGTAAACCCTGTTGTTTGCTTACATTCTCTCCAGTTGTGGTGTGGAGCTTCCCTCCCTGTGTCTCTGCTCCTCCGCTGGGGGCCCTTCCCATCCTCCGCCCCCTCTCCACCCTGCCCCGCCCCCACCTGCCTCACCTCCAGACGGCCTTCCAGCTGAAGGCTCTGAACAGGACACGACTCAGAGGACACGTGGCCATTGGGAAAACCATTGGTCTTCACAACGGTCAACTGTAAACACAAAATGTGAAATATTTTATATGTTCTTATTTTTATATTTACAGATAGTGACACTGAGTTTGCTCTGTTCACTGCCTCAGCTGCTTCATACCTTGATGTTGCTGAGCTGCTCCACAGAGTCAACTGAGTCACAGAAGATCTCGCTCTCTGAGTCGCTGGTCAACACCACACCCTCACACACCACGCCCTCACACACTCCAGAGTCTGCAGGAAAACAAGGATATCTTTTTTTTATTTGTGAAAATATTTAGCGTATTTGCAGATCCGTTTTAGACTTGCAAATTATTTTTATGTTCACACAAATAATTATGAGACATATCTATGCCCATAGAGAGTAATCAGCTTTAGCTTTTTAATAAGGGCTGAACATTTATTTCTGAGGACACGAAAAAGAAGCCAGTCATCACTAGTGTTAGACTTTCTAGCTAAAGACCATTGCTTATTTCGATCATGAATGAGATCAGATAGTTCTCTAGTAAACCATGGAGTGTTCCTATTCTTAACTCTGAATTTTCTAAGGGGGGCATGTCTATTAATAATCAATAAAAAGTGATCAATAAAGAATTGGAGAGCAACATCGACAGATGGAATTAACGCTATCAAGTGCCATTTAACCTCCGCCAGATCGTGTAGGAAAGCCTGCTCAGAGAAGTGTTTGAAGCAGCGCCTGAGCACGATAAGGCCCTTGGCTTTGGGCAACTTAGTGCTCCTAACGCAAGCAATAGAGCAATGGTCACTGATATCATTAGGAAAAACACCAACAGACACATACTTATGAGCTGCATTTGTTAGAATGACATCTAGACTATAAGGGTGTCATTATTGGGTTTGGCAGGGTTTATTCTAGTGGGACTATCAATAAGCTGAGTCAAGTTCAAAGAATCACAAACCTGCTTAAACTGTGAAGATGTATCACTCAACCAGTCCCAATTTAAATCACTCAATAATATGATTTCAGAAGAAAACTTAGACAACAATTCAGTAAGGCTAGTAGTTGCATCAATGATGGCCGATGGAGGCCTATAAGAGCCAATAACAGTAAGAGGAGCATTTGCTATAGTTATTTGGACAGCTAGCAACTCAAATTGCCTTGGAATTTAAATTGATTGAAGGACTGAGCACTATAGTTTCTCAGCAGTGTATATTGCAACACCACCAGCTCTGCCCTTACGATCCGTTCTGAATACATTATATCCATCAATTTGAATAACATTAGTCAGTGACAGACGGTTTTAACCAGGTTTCAGAAACTACAACAATATCAGGCTTAGCAACTAAAAACCAGGTCTTGAAAACATCTCATTTGGGCACTAGGCTTCTAGCATTAACATGCAGAAAACCCAATCCTTGCCTACAGCTAAACTCATTCGGAGTTGGCATATGCTGCAGGGAAGCAGAGAAACACTCAGGACCAGTGTTAATGTTAACGTTGCCAGACAGTAAAAGCAGTAACAATATTAACAGCCTGGAAGAGGATTTTTTTCGCATGGCCTCTGGACGAGTCACTCAGGGGGGGCGGGCCGCTCCGATCCTTCGATATTAGCGAGACCAGAGTCATAAGGGCATACGGGAGAGCGCATTTTGTGCTGTAAAACATCAGCTTTTGGTAAAAACTATCCGATGGAGACAGCGCTCCAGAGGTTCCACCATCCGAATGTCCAAAGTGAACAAAGACATCGCTGGGAGGCAATCCGTCAGCTTTGCCGACATGCGGGCTGACAATTAATCCCAGAAAAAGAGCGAATACGAGGGTGACTTTAGGCAACATTGTGCTGCAACACACTTATTTCGCACGGCAGGACAGGCAGCTATCCAGAGTCCGAAAGAGCAACAGCTCAGGCAGAGAGCAAACAATCCAGACACAGTGAGGCACAGGCACAAAACGACGAAAAACATCCTAAAAAAGTGCAGCAGACCTATTAAAAACGGGCCTAGAAAAGCTAAATAAAAACGTATAAAATGTCAGTATGCACACGTCAATGCCAAAAAAACGAGAATGAGACAAACACTGACCGAGACAAATCAACGTGCTGCCATCTTGGAGGACACCTGTGACGCATGTGTGTGATTGCGATAAATAATAAATAATAATAATAATAAAACAGGAGCAGAGCTCCACCCTTTACTTACCAGTGTGGATGCTGGTGAGCTCTATAACCTCAGGCAGAGGGGTCTGGTCTGGATGTGAGGCCTCGAGAGGAGGGGAAGGGTCCTCAGTTTCACTCTGCTCCTCACCCTTCCTCTCTGCCTTCCCTTCAGCATGCTCACTGCCTTCCACACCTGCAGCAACAGAGATATGCTCACTGTGAGACCCATGATCAAAGGTCCATTAATCTGCCTTAGAGCAGACCTTATGGAAACCTACCAGTCCATGCGAGCACTGTAAACAGGCCTGTTGGTTGAGAAACACTGGAGACAAAGTTCAAATGAGCCAATATTTACATTCACTCAGGGAGAATTACATCCAGCGCCAATTCAGCTGCACAAACTGTTTGAGAAACTACATTTTACTGTAGTACTGTCATAGCTGTATGCATGTAACTACAACTGAAGTATTATCACTGCATAAATGTCTCCCCTGATAAAGGGAGATCCAATGTCCACCCTGTTAAGCTCTGTTTTGTCTTCAACTCAAAATATGAGGATTTTCAAAATAAACATTGACATGTTTAGCAAATAATTGTGTATAATCAAGACAAGCCATTAACAGTTTGTCAATAAACATGTCCTGGTTAGAGTCATTCAAAAAAGCTTTAAATGTGATGTCCCGGACTTCCACATATAATACACATTATCTTAAACAATAGATTACCTGTCAACATTATGCCAGGAAGACCTCAAAACAGGTCCACAGACCCCTGCAGCATCGAAAACGTCAACGTTGCAAGCTAACGCTAGCTCAGCTACCGCTAGCCAAAACACAGAGGCAATGGCCGAGAAGGTGTAAATCCTCTGCGCCATACATGCTATGCAAAGCGACTTTTCAAAGAAACTTGATGATGTGCTTGAGGGAATAGGCAGACTCAAGGGTGAGCTGCAACACCAAGCTAACAGGATCACAGAAGCAGAGGAAAGAATTGGAAAGACCGAGGACGACTTAAATTCCATGCACAGCGCTATCAAAAAGCTACAGGATAAATGCGCCACATTGGAAATGAAGGTGGAAGATCAGGAAAATAGGGACCGCCGCAACAACCTGAGGCTCATTGGCTTGCCTGAAAAAGCTGAGGGTCAAGACGTGTGTGCGTTTTTGGAGCAATGGCTACCTAGAGCCCTGGGCACCGACACTTTTTCCACACCGCCCGTTATTGAGAGAGCACACCGAATAGGACGTCTAATCGCTGCTGGCCAGGACCCAAAACCAAGAGCGGTAATTATGAGGTTCCTTAACTACAGAGACAAGGAAAACGCTATGCGAGAAGCCCGGAGACAAGGAACAGTGCGTTTTGAGAATCACAACGTCAGATTATATCCAGACCACTCAGCGTTTAGCTAAACAGAGGCTTTGACACCATGGACTTGCTACAACGAGGTTTGTCTGTGACGGGATCATAGTTGTTCAGTTAATTCTCTAACTACAGATGATCTTGTGTATGAATGTATGTATGTATATATATATATATATATATATATATATCTATATATATATATATATATAGATATATATATATACTATTATTATTAATTACAAAAACAAAAAAAAAGAACGTTCATGGTTAGATCCAATAAGAGGCTATTTTATTTGTATTCCTCTGCTCTCTTGTTCTGAAAGATTGGCAAGTGGTCTAAATGTTTAAGCTGGAGCCTTCGGAAGTATGGGAGTCTCCACGTTTCTGCGCTACGCTGCTCCTCGCTATGAGGATCAAGTATGTAGAGTAACCAAAGTCTTTAGTTACCTAGGGGGTTTTAGGGAAGTTCAAGGGGGATTTTCAGGGTGTCTTGCTTATTGTATATATGGTATAATTATCCTACTGTTGTTGGTATTACTTTCTTTTCCTTTTTGTTTCTCTATTTTGATAAAAAGAGCAGTAGAGCTAATAGAGATATCCCTGTGGTGTTACACTATACAATTCACTCCACACTAAATGGCAGGTAAAACAGACATAAAGATCACATCCTGGAATGTGAGAGGATTGAATAAGCTTGTTAAGCTAAAACAGGTATTAGGCAGAATTGGACTTCTAAAATTACAGATCGTTTTTATTCAAGAGTCCCATTTAACTGATATTACTAAAGTTAAAAAAAGATGGCCTGGACAAGTCTTTGCAGCCCCATTTAACTCACAGGCCAGAGGGGTTATTATTTTGGTCCACAAATCAATCCCAATCAGACTTAGCCATGAAATAATTGACCCGGCAGGAGGATACATTATTTTGCAAGGAAAAATATTAGAGACTCAAATTACACTGGTCAATGTTTACGGACCTAACGAGGATAATCATGCCTTTTTTAGGAATTTATTTCTTACTGTATCCTCTATTCCTGGACAATATATAATAGGCGGAGACTATAACTGTGTGCTGGACCCAGAGAAGGACCGCTCCTCAGGCATCGATGTTTCTCATCTGCAAGCTAGAAAGGTGCTGCTTCAATCCATAAACGATCTTAATTTAATTGAAGTCTGGAGAAAGCTACATCCTACAAAAAAACATTTCTCATGTTATTCAGTCATCACGTATTGACTACTTTCTGATCTCCATGGCCTTATTATCACATGTGAATGAATGCAGTTATGACAGCATAGTATTGTACGATCAGTGACCCATCTCATTAACCCTCCATATACCGAGGCTTGTTTGGTGTCCTTCTAGGTGGCGCCTCCAAACCAAATGGTTACAAGACCCAACATTTGTAGAATTTCTTGGTAATAATATTGATAATTATTTGTGTATGAACACAGATCAGACTAGTGCAGGCATAAGATGGGAAGCATTTAAAGCCTTCATTAGGGGTGTGATGATTAGCTATACAAGCTTTAAATCAAAAGCTCACTATAAAGAGTTAACCAACCTTGAGGCTCAAATTAAAACTCTGGAACTTGACCTATACCAAAATGATATACCAGAGAAACATAAAAAGCTCCTTCTGTTGAGAGCTAAGTATAAAGAGCTATCTGCTAGTAAAATTGCAGCAAACCTCCTTTGGTTAAAGCAATCTTACTATGACCAAGGTGACAAAGCTGGCAAGCTTCTTGCATGGAGAATAAAGAAAATGCAATCGGATAGAGCTATAAACTCAATCAAATTAGATAACGGAAACAATACAGTAGATCCAGCTGAAATAAACTCCTCCTTTAGAATATTCTACGAATCCCTTTATAGTTCAGAATACCCAGATAATATTCAGTTACAATCTGAATTCCTAGATCAATTAGAAATCCCAACTATGACAAAGCAAGATAAGACTGAATTGGATACATATTTAACTGTTAAGGAAATGTCAGAAGCCTTGCGGAATATGAGAAGCGGGAAGACACCAGGACCAGATGGGATCCCTATAGAGATTTATAAATTGTTTCCAGACAAATTACTCCCCCCTCTATTAGATATGTTTGAAGAGGCATACGAGTTGGTAACTCTGCCACCATCTTTAGGGTCTGCAATTATCATCTTGGTCCCAAAGCCTGGTAAACCACCAACAGAAAGGGGGTCCTATCGTCCCATATCCTTAATGTGTTGTGACACAACAATTCTGTGTAAAACTTTGGCAAGAAGGCTAGAATCGTATGTACCGTCCTTAATCTCCAATGACCAAAATGGCTTTGTTCAAATCAAATCAAGTTTGATTTATATAGCACATTTATAAACGATTTTTGATCGAGCCAAAGTGCTGTACATATAATAAAAATAGCCTACAGTAGGGACACTTTACAGCAAATACAACAGCACAGATTGTTCAGAATATCCTCTGTCCTTAGACCCTCACATCGTACAAGGAAAATCTTCCGCGCAAAACCCACAGTTTTAAAAGGGGAAAAAATGGGAGAAACCTCAGGGAGAGCAATAGAGGAGGGATCCCTCTTCCAGGACGGACAGACGTGCAAGAAATGCGGTGTGTAAATCGAAGAGATAATACATTTTACAGCCTATAGACCGAATGTTAGGAAATGCGTGTGTCTGTAATAAGAAGATGAATCCACGATGATGTCAGCTACAATACTGTGGGAGCCATCAGGGAAGCAGCATGACAAGACCCAGGCAGGACCGCAGAGATAGGTTCAGCCACAACCCGAAGTCCACAACTTAATCCAGAGCTCAGGATAGAGGATCAAGGACACAGGACTACTGCAAGACAATCAGCCTCGACTCCGGAACCCGGCGTAGATATAGATAAGAAAAAAACAAGAAAAAGAGATTTGGCTGGGTTAATCGGAACAAGAGAATACACAGACACAGACAGAGAGGGAAAAGGTCATTGGATAAACGTTATTCTTGATAACCCTCAAGAAAGATCTCCTGAAAGATCTCCTGAAACCTCCCCACGCAATCTATCAATTCTGACCCCTTAAGTGTACAAGTGAATTTAGAATAGTTTTTCTTCTCTTATATGAGAAAACAAGGGTATGAAAAGAAAAAGCCAGAAACAGAGGAAGAGAGGCACAACGTGGCTACGTACATGCACTCTCCTAAATGTTAAACGAGTAAGAGGTGAAGAAATACAAAGCCAGAAACTGTAATGAAAAGGCACCACAATGCTTCCCCTTAGAATAGGGTTGGGGGAAAAAATATGAAAAAGGGGACAGGGGATACTAGTGAAAAGGGACAACAGTGAATAGGCAGTAGGAGAGGCCTAAATGCACTCTCCTGGATTAAGATGAAAGGAAAGTACTGGGGAACAAAAAAGTACAGGAGGAAAGGCCCAACGAGTCAATGTAAACACACTCTCCTAGAATAGTTCAAAGTAAACGGGGTAGGAAGAATATAGTAGGAAACAGAGATGAAAAGGCGTCCAAGAACGCTTTCCCTCTAGTCCAGGGTGAAAATGTAGGATAAGAAACAGAGATAGGGAGCAAAACAACCTATCTCTTCGTCAGATGCACTCCCCCGCCTGTCTAAGCGACTCTGTACCCCATCCCCCTTTACCAGACCTTAGATCGGCAGAGGGAGACGGGGAGGGACAAGCCCCAAGGGGGGATTTAGGGTTTAAAATACACCCTGCAGAGATCCAAAAATGGATAAAGAAGTAATTTACAAGGTGAATATAAGGTACTATATTTTAAGTAATCATATCTACTATTCCTATATTCGAATAACATTAAACAAAAGCCAGAGAGAAAAAATGAGTTTTAAGTGTTGATTTAAAAAAAAAAACAGGGTCTGGGCCAACCTCACATGGAGGGGCAAAGTATTCCAGAGCCTAGGGCCAGCTGCTGCAAAAGCTCGATGCCCTCAGGTTTTAAGCCTAGTCTTAGGCACTATCAACAACAGCTGATCAGCCGACCTTAAGGCTCTGCCTGGGGTGTAGCGATGGAGAAGTTCAGCTATATAGGCAGGAGCCAGCCCGTTTAGGGCTTTGAAAACGAATAAAAGGAGTTTAAAATCTATTCTGAACCGAACTGGAAGCCAGTGCAATGAAGCCAGAATTGGGGTAATATGGTCACGCTTTTTATGGCCAGTGAGAAGACGTGCAGCTGCATTCTGAACTACCTGGAGGTGTCTAATTGAGGCCTGATCCATACCCACATACAGAGCATTGCAATAATCCAGTCTCGAGGTAACAAAGGCGTTAATAACCCTTTCTAGGTCTTTAATAGATAAAAACGACTTGGTTTTAGCCAATAGTCGTATTTTGAAAAAGCAGGTCTTGACTACAGTACTAACCTGCTTATCAAATGTAAAGGCGCTATTGAAGGTCACTCCAAGATTCATAACAGAGGGGAGGATATTTGTATTGGGGGAGCCCAGAATATCAACCGGGGAGACTGTTGGTTGGGGTCCAAAAAAGATAACCTCGGTCTTGCTCTCATTAAGGGTGAGGAAGTTTTGGCTCAGCCAGGATTTAATCTCTGTTAGGCAGTCCTTCAATTGCTGTAGTGAGTTGGCATTTTGATTGAGAGGCAGATACATCTGTACATCATCAGCGTAACAATGGAAGGGGATATTGTGTTTTGTAAGAATTGAACCTAGGGGCAGTATGTACAATAGAAAAAGGATGGGGCCCAGAATCGAGCCTTGGGGAACCCCACAAGTAAGAGGGGCTGTGGCAGAGGAGAAGGCACCTAACTGCACTGAGAAGCTACGGTCCGTCAAATAAGACCTGAACCATGCAAGGGCAGAGCCTGTAATGCCTGCGGACTGTTCAAGCCGTGACAACAGGATACTATGGTCCACAGTGTCAAAGGCAGCAGTTAGATCTAACAGCACCAAAACAGCTGTGCTGCCTGAATCGGCGGCTAGGAGGAGATTATTAAAAACTCTTAAAAGGGCTGTTTCAGTGCTATGCATAGGTTTAAAGCCAGACTGAAACTTTTCGTGGATGCCGTGCGTGATTAAAAACGACTGCAGCTGGGCGTAGACTACTCGCTCCAGGGCTTTAGATAAAAAGGGTAGCTGGGAGATGGGCCTAAAATTTGCGAGAATAGAAGGGTCAAGATTTTTCTTTTTAAGTAGTGGCTTAACCACGGCATGTTTGAAGGCAGCTGGGACACATCCTGAGCTAAGAGAAGTGTTTACAAGCAATAAAACACTTGCTCCAACTGATTCAAAAACATCTCTGAGAAAGCGAGAGGGAATGCTGTCTAAGCTGCAGTTTCTCGGCCGCAGATGCTTGACTACATCCGAGAGAAAAGAGAGGGATACAGGCTCAAAATGGTCGAGAACAGCAGGGCACAGAAAGGGAGCAGGACCTGGGGTAGCACCAGTATGGGCTAGCCTATGGGCAGATACTTTTTCCATAAAAAATGTAAGAAATGACTCGCAGAGAGTAGTTGATGGCACAATTGGAGAAGCATCACAAGGATTAATGATCGAGTTGAGGACATTAAAAAGAACTTGAGGTTTATGGCTGTTCTGGAGATTAACAGAGAAATATACTCTGTTTTGGCTGCTTTGACTGCCGTCTGATAATCGGAAAAGCAGGCACGAAGAATTTCTAAGGAGACATGAAGTTTATCCTTTTTCCATTTTCTCTCTGCACGCCTGCAAGCGCGTCTAAAAGCGCGAGTACAATCATTGAGCCACGGCTCTGAGAGAACTTTGTAAAAGCGTAAAAGGAGCAACGGAATCCAGTATTAGTGTGCATGTCGAATCAAACAAAGAGATAAGCTCATCCGCACTAAAAGCACAGTTCACCTCTAAATTACAATTCGGATAAGTATTAAAGGCATCTGAAAACTGTGAGGCAGTCAAGGGGCTAATTGAACGCAGACGACGCGCAGGAGCACGTAATTCGACTCCTGCAGAAGGGATCAAGGTTGTAAACAGAACCGGTAAATGGTCTGAGATACGCGTTCCTACACAAATTTCCTCCACAGAGATAGACAATCCAAACGATAATACTAAATCTAAGGTGTGTCCTTTATCATGTGTTGGACCAGCCACGGACTGAATAAGACCGAAAGAGTCGAGGAGGTTTAAAAAATCCCTAACCAGAGGTTTAGACTCGCAGCACACATGGACATTAAAGTCTCCGCAGATCAAAGCACGATCATATTTCACCATGATCCCGGACAAAAAGTCAGAAAAGTCAGTTATAAAATCATTATTATACTTTGGCAGACGATACACGACTGCGCAGAGTATAGGCGAGGCTGGGTTCAATTCAAAAAACTGTAACTCGAAGCTAGCATAGCTGGTTACTGGGTGAAGCAAGCGGCATTGGAGATTAGCTTTAAACACTGAAGCTATACCCCCACCACGGCCGGTGGTACGGGGGGAGCTAAAGAAAGTACAGTCGGGAGGAAGAAGTTCAGAAAACGGTACATACTCGCCGGTGTGGGCCCAGGTCTCCGTCAGGAACATTAAATCCAGATCATGAGAGGTGAAGAAGTCGTTTAACAGGAACGTCTTGTTAGCTATTGACCTAGCATTTAGCAAAGCCATGCAGAGTTTTCTCTCCGGGGTGGCTGAAGGTGTAGAGCGTCTCAGCTGACGAAGATGTGCGTGTTGAACGCCGCGCGGAGCAGCCGTCAGGTGTGCTATTTGATGGACAAACACGCCACCACGCTTTCCCCGTCGTCTGAAGCACTTTCGGAGAGGCAGGATGCAGGGCAGCCGGCACAGGTAGGTGGGAATATCTGACAGTAAAGGGGGGGGTCGATTTACGGTTGCCAGGTATAGGTTTGGGCAGCAGTATAAACTCCAGTGAGGGTCTTAGGTGGAGGAGAGCTTGGCGATCATAGACAAGCAGAGCAGGGACATTCTGACAAACATAAAGCAAAAACAGGATAGCTAAAGGCAGAGAGCTGAGGGAGCGGCGTGCCGACACAGGCGCCATCTTGAAATCCCGTGAAAATAGTTCAAGGGCGTCAAGCTTTTCATAATATTCGCAGAGTGCTTAATATACTTCATGAAAGGAGTGATGCTAAAGACACCGCAATCCTGTCGTTGGATGCTGAAAAGGCCTTTGACAGGATTGAATGGAAATACCAGATGGAAGTCTTGAGGAGATTTGGGATGGGTGGAAAATATCTCAAATGGTTGAGACTTCTGTATTCAGATCCAACAGCTGAGGTATTAACAAATAACATGATATCCAAACCGTTTAGTCTACACAGAGGCACAAGACAAGGATGCCACCTATCCCCTCTTTTATTTCTGTTTGCTATTGAACCACTAGCTTTGGCTATCCGGCAAAATCAGAGAATTTCGGGTGTGAGGATAGGTGAATCTGAGCATTTGATTTCCTTATTTGCGGATGATATTATTATTTTTCTGTCCAAGTTGAGAACATCTATCCCAACACTGGTTAGCCTAATCAATTCATTTGGGGAATTCTCTCGATATAAGGTCAATAATTCTAAATCCACCATATTGTTTTTAAATAAAAATGAGACAAAACCCAGGGATACCCACCCCCTTTTCAGCTACTCAGGAGGGTTTTATATACCTAGGAATAAAAATCGTCCCGGAAATTGAGAATATTGTCCCCTCCAATTATGACCCCATAATACAATCAGTAACAGAATCTCTGAATAGATGGATGCTAGGGGTGTAACGGTATATGTACCCGTACCGAAATTATTCGGTAGAGGCCCTTCGGTTCGGTACACGTGTGTACCGAACGAATATAACATTAAATGTAAAAAATTGAGAACGTGAACAACTTCTTGGAAGTAATCTCAGGTGCTGCGTCGCAGCGTTTGAGTAGCATGTTCCTGCAGCCCAAGCTCCGGCGGGGCTGCATGAACGCAGCGTTCAGTGCAATTTCAACGCGTCATAGAGCGACCAAGTCATTTCATTGGACGAGAGGCATACTATGAGAGCTGGTCACAGGGATGCGTTCAAATTTAGTCTGTAATTTGAGCAACTGTCGAAATGGCGAACGCAGATAAAGTTGAGCTCGAAAATCCTCCAGCATCATTGAAGTCTCCGGTTTAGGAACATTTTGGTTTCGCAGTTACGTACAAGGATGACGGACAAAGACAGGTGGACCGAACCAAAGCTGTTTGTCGGCATTGTTCAACTAAAATGGGTTACGCTGGCAATACATCAGACGTGCACACTCATTTGCAAAGGCATCACCCGAACGTGAATATCACCGGTACCAAAAGAAAAAAGACTGAATTGCAAACCCAACTCCCGCTAGCATTTAAGCCTCCACCACTCGCAAAAAGTTCAGACCGAGACAAAGCTATTACAAACGCCAAATATCCTTATGTTGCCATGTTAGCAAAGCGCTACCTGGCTGTATCTGCTACCTCTGTCCCTAGCGAGACACAGGAGGAGACATTGTTAGTGGCAGCAGATCTGCCCTTTCGGCAAGCAAGTTCATTTTTCTTTAAAAAAACATGAAAATACAATGACAA
The DNA here is from genome assembly GCA_943591055.1 of Gobionotothen gibberifrons. Classification (NCBI taxonomy): domain Eukaryota; kingdom Metazoa; phylum Chordata; class Actinopteri; order Perciformes; family Nototheniidae; genus Gobionotothen; species Gobionotothen gibberifrons. The sequence continues at coordinate 1,479 of CALSBZ010046686.1, read as the reverse complement.
GCAAGTCATAATGTCAAACTGGCTGCTTAGGTACTAGTACAGTACAGTTCAAATACAGATTATTTCAGTTCACCGAAATGCTGCACCTTAATGTTTATTTTATTATATTTTGTATTTATTTGAGTGAATATTCACAGTTTAATAATAATCAAAAACCCAAAACTAATAGTTTATGTTTTGGGAGTACTAGTACAGTAAAGTTCAAATACAGATTATTTCAGTTAATCGAAATACTGCACCTTGATGTTTATTTTATTTTATTATATTTTGTATTTATTTGAGTGAATACATTATTCAAAGTTTAATAATAATAAAAAATATATATATATATATTTTATGTTTTGTGATAATTGTTTCTGCTGTACCGAAAACGTACCGAACCGAACCGTGACCTAAAAACCGAGGTACGTACCGAACCGAAATGTTTGTGAACCGTTACACCCCTAATGGATGCCAATGCCCATCTCCATGTTAGGCCGTATTAATATTCTTAAAATGTCTATTCTGCCAACATTTCTTTACCTGTTTCAGTCTATTCCTCTCCCTCTTTCACAATAATTTTTTTGTAAGCTCAGGCAGCTCTTCTCAAAATTCATATGGAACAACAGGCGTGCAAGACTACGGCCTTATGATAGAAGGGTACTTCAAGTACCTAATCTACAATTGTATTATTGGGCAGCGCAGCTGCGCACAGCCATGTTTTACTTCTCCTCCTCTGACCCTCCAGCATGGCTAGACATTGAACTCAATACAGCACCGGGCCTATCCCTCCAGTCATATATCTACTCTGCTCATGCTAAAAAACAAAAAAAGACAAAAAACCCATTTGTTAAAAATACTGTTTCTGTTTGGCATGAAGCACATGCCTATATAGGAGATGCTCCCAAACTATCCCAGTTCTCCCCAATATGGGGTAATGACAACTGTGTCCCCAGAAGAGCGGATGGGGGATTCAAACAATGGGCTGCTAAGGGTCTGAGTAGAATAAAAGCCTTGTATACAGAAGGAAAACTTATGTCCTTTGATCAGTTGGTTTATAGATATGCCATCCCTAGAAGCCACTTCTTTAAATTCCTGCAGTTAAGGAGCTTCATATCAGCACAGAATAAATGCTTAGATGAGCCACCCTTGTCAGTTGTGGAGAGAGCCACTCTAAATTATATGGATGCTCGAGGCCAACTATCAGTCATTTATGTTCTGCTGCGGTCCAAATCAAAAGGACAACTCACACTCAAGACTCAATGCTTGGAGAGAAAGTAGACATTACAGAGACTGAGTGGGAAAATGCTTGTTTAAAAGGCACAAACCCAGACTATAAACACTGCACTGAAACTGATACAATATAAATGGCTGTTCAGAACCTATGTTACACCTGTGCACGTGTAACTGCTATACAGATTCCTCTCGACGCAAAGCTCTGTATATTAGGTATATATCCTGACCAATTTGTACCAAGCCATAAAGCAGTGCCCTTGATTA
>CALSBZ010046683.1:1713407-1729369 GCA_943591055.1 Gobionotothen gibberifrons | reverse complement strand
CACACACACACACACACACACACACACACACACACACACACACAGAAAAGTAAAGATACTTATTGGTAATTGTTTTTATTATGAAAATACAATTTCATTGCATTTTTTGATAATGAACATTTTTGTACATTTTCTTTTAACGGCATTTATTATAGTTCTTGGACATAACATAGGAATCAGCCAAGAAAAACACAATTGGTGCATCTCTTAATAAAAACAGTACATTAATTTTTTTTAAATTAATTGTGATAGATGTCAGCCCTCTCTTGGGAATATAGGTGCATGAAGCTGCAGTTAGGAAAGTATCATTCCGTGCCTGTGGGAGAGCGCGTTGGGAGCTGAAGCCAGCAGCCGTCACACAGCAGATCCCTGTTGGATACGTTTTCTCATTAGTGTCTGTATTCCCTCCGCTGGAGAAGCCACACCGACAGATAGCAGAGACCCGGTGAAAGGCTGGCATCCATTCAACACGAGCAACAGTTGCCAGGGAAACCCACCGGCAGCTTTCATGGCCGCTGTTTTTGTTTCCACCTTAAGAGTGTCTCGCTGCACCAGAGATGGAGGGTAAAACAGCTGCAGAGTTTAACATCTCAGGCCATGTTTGTGCTTCAACTTTCATCAAAGATAGTGCTTTTTCTCCACCGCATAAAGGGACTTTGGGGTTCAGTGAAGGACACATAAAGCTGAGAGAAACTTGAGGAGGAAAACTTCAAAAGATTTCTAACCAAGGACAAAGCAGAGATCGAAGCAGAGATGTAACTGGAATTATAAAGTAGACATTCTGGTTTAATGTATTTTATGTTCAGAGGAAGACATGTCTACAAAGAGTGAGCCTTTCTAAGGATACATGCTGATAAATCTCTGCAGTGAAGGTCAAACTTTTGAATATTTAGTCAGTTGTCTCTCTCTTTCAAGATGGTTGTGTACCGGCATAATGTTTGCTGAGATTTAACATGAAGCAAGCCCTGAAGTTTGTTAATCTACACACAAAATAACATGTAAGATTAAATTTAAAATGCAGGTTACTTTGGAGAAACAACTAAATAAAGCCACATTTGAAACATTATCCAACTGAAGAACCCAACCCAGTGTTGACACATCCCTAACAATGACAGTATTCCATATCACCAGGACCGCCTTCTTCCATCTAAAAAACATTGCCCGCCTCCGCACCTCACTCTCCTTCCCGGCTGCTGAAACCCTCATCCACGCACTCATCACTTCAAGACTGGACTACTGCAACAGCATCCTGTACGGCTCGTCATCCAACTTTCTAAATAAACTGCAATACATCCAGAACTGCGCTGCCCGCCTCCTCACCCACACCCGCTCCAGAGACCACATCACCCCGGTCCTTCAAAACCTGCACTGGCTCCCTGTCCGTCAACGAATACACTTCAAAATCCTTCTGCTAACACTAGGGTTGCAAAATTCCGGGAATTTTCAAAGATGGAAACTTTCCATGGGAATAAACTAGGAATTTTCAAAATTGAAGGTTGGCTCTTCATAGGGAACTTAAATATAGTTGTGGAAAGTATATGTTAGCATAATGTTGACTAAAACAAACAGATGCCATTCAAAAACACTTGAATATCCATGCCATAGCACACTGCTTACTGCATGGCTATTGAGACCACACCCCCTACAGGCACTGTGCATTCCTCCATCACATGCACAGATGAGTAATATTTAACTCAACATTCCTGTTTTTGTTCTTCAATGAAACAAATAATATAGAAATAATTAAAACTTGTTCTGTTCTACTTTTTTTTAAAAAGAAAAAAAAGAAATCTGTTGAAATGTCATGTTTGTTTAATTTTGCATCGAATATCTCCAAAATTCCCCAGCTTAACTTCCCATGGAAACTTACCGGAAATGTTCCGCCCCTTTGCAACCCTAGCTAACACACAAAGTTCCCCCCCCCCCCATACCTCACCGACCTGATCCACCACTACACCCCTTCCCGCAGCCTTCGTTCGTCAGAAGCCAACCTCCTTTCTATCCCCACACGAACCAAGCTCCGAACCTGGGGGGACAGAGCCTTCTCCATCGCTGCCCCCACCCTCTGGAACTCCCTTCCACAACACATCAGAGACTGCACCGACCCCCCCACTTTCAAAACACTGACCAAATTTGACACACCTCTTCAGACTGGCTTTTAATTTGTGAATGATGTTGTGTTGCTGTTTTAATTTTTTTAATTTTATTTTTTCTAAGCGTCTTTGAGCACCTGAAAAAGGGCTTTGAAATTAATGTATTATTATTATTCAGCAGCATTAGCTCCAAAAGTCGCTTTATCTAGCAAGAAAGATGAGAACGGTTACGCTCATCTCGCACTGAAGACAGAGCAGATGAAGAAAGCCTCTTGGAAAATGACACATTCACTTAGAGGACATTTGCGATTAAGTTGTGTTGTATTATTAAAATCCGCAGTGTCTTACACACAAAACAGTCACGGCCCATTTCTTTAATAAATCGGGCTCCTCAATGGAAAATGTGTTGATAGTGAGTTTGACATTTCAATGTGCCAAAGATGAAGGAACTGTCCCTAACAACACGACTGGTAAAAAACTGTTAAATAACCAAAGCTGGAGCCCCAGAGCTTTAGTTGAGGACATTTAAAGAAATGGTTATATGTTATATAATCAATGAACAGTGATCAGCATGAGCAACATAGTAGTCTCATACTATATGGGCGGTGGTGGCGAAGTCGATAGGGAGTTGGCTTGGCAACTGGAAGGTCACCAGTTCAAGTCCTGAAAAGACCAAGTGCTACCCAGGTGTCCCTGAGCAAGGCACCGTTCCCTACACTGCTCCCCGGGCGCCATTCACAAAATGGCAGCACACTGCTCCTAACATTAGGATGGGTCAAATGCAGAGAAACAATTTCCCCACGAGGGATTAATAAAAGTCCATCCATCTCCATCTTAATCCATTTTATATTACTACTTTGGATTTTTAAATATTTATACATTTCTGTTCACAAACAGAGCTGCAGCAGTGTTTCCGTTGGCCATCTTCTATCCATTAAGTCAAAAAAAGAAAGGGGAACTCTGACTTTAGACACCTGAAAATCAAAGTTAAAACATGCTGGAAATAATCCATAGTTTGAGTTTTAAATAAAAGTGACGTAATGCTTAAGAACTCAATTTAATACGGCCTCAAAGTAAACCCCAGAACGGCTCATTCTACCTAAAACGTGGCTGTCCAAAACCATTTCACTAATTATTGTTTACACTCACATTCTGCAGTTCTCCAATTTGGAAGACGATACCATAATTCTGCTTATAATCTATTCCGAAAGCCTATTAACATCATTATAGCCCGTTAAACTAAACAAGAGCCACATTACAAGCATGGCAAATCACTGTTAGTGGATTAGACTGCACACGGTGCCTTTTAGCATTTTACAGCTGGAAGTGGAAATGTCAAGAACTAATTGTGGAGAAAAACTACAATCCAATGAATCTGTGTGTGCAATGTGGCGCTCTTAATTCATATGACAAATACTGAGTTTACCGGCTATGAATACTTGGTGCATACATGTTCATTTTGGAGTGCTTTTCACGGAGATATAAGCAGAGGTTGTGGTGTTTTAACCTCGATCACAGCGACTCTCCAGGGCTCACTGTGACTGCACCAGAAATCCAGAATAAAAGTCTTGGTGATAGATAACGAGTTATTAATAGTGCTAATGGACGACTGATTACGGCTGCAGGCTCTGATACAGTACGGTGGTAAATTGATTAAAGCGAGTGTCCTTCAACTGTAGGGTCAGAGCTCGAGCCCCATGACAGCAAGCGTCTGCTCTGCTGAAGTGTCCTTGAGCAACATCCTCAGAGCCAGTGAGTTGCTGACCGAGCATTTTAACATCTATCAGAGTTGGGAGTGTCCAAAAGAAATGACTCATCTTGCAGCATTTTTCCAGCCAGTTGCAAACATTAAGAGAGCGGGCGAGTCTGTGCAAATTACCATTGGATGCGATGATGATCCCCAAAAGGGCTTGAATTTGCAATCATAATGATTTTCCATATCTAAATCGTTTCTACATTCACAACATCACAAACAAGCAGAACCATGTGTGCTGAGATGATGATTTCTTTCTGTTGATCTCATTATCAAACACCGTATTACTCGGTATAGCAGCAATACAGTCAATGAGAATAGTTGACAATACATCACAGCCCAGATCACTTCATTGCAAAGGTGTGCAGCTCAGTACCTTCCTAAGTCTGAAAGATACCAACACATGTATTCAGAGTAGATGTTCTTCCATGCAGTGGGGGCTCAGATGCTTTCGGTGAGCGAGGGTTAAAAGGTCAGGCCTATTTGAACTGTGCATATAGACACACTCACATTTGGCAGTGCAGAGAGCAGTTTGTGGACGGATGGGCGCAGATGGCTTTGGCAGTTTAAGTAGATTCACTGAGGCCTCTGGGTAAAAAAACACAAGGAGACAAAAAGACACTGCAAAGATGTTTGTTCACTCCTCTGAGGTTGTTTTACAAGTTTTCATGGCAACAGATAGCTGAAATCCTCAGTTGACCTCCACTCTATAGAGAGGCGAAGTCCCGCCCATCTTCTTCCGCCCCATGGGACCTTATTTCTGAAAAAGTATGCATTGAAGTCAATGGAGAGAGAAAGATTATTTTTCGATCCTGTTTGAATTGTGCCACGAATTACACATATGTTTGTCAATCTTAAAAAATAATTTCCATGTCAAAAAAGTCACAGTTTGTCGTAAAACTGTTGAAATATAAGACTATGAAAAATACGCAACTAGAAAGACTACAAATCCCAGAATCCCAGTCCCGCATGCTGGCTCTTACGGAACCGACTAACTCCCCTTGTGTGTATGTACAGCTCTCAACATGCCCAGACTTGGAGTGATTTTCACCTCTTTTAATACTTTTCACCTCATTCTGAAAGAAAGAAGTTAAATGTGCCAACGTGACGGCCGTCTTGGTGTGTGGTGTGAGACGGGAGATGTAGTTCATTGAGCGGTTCACACAAAAAAAAAAGTGTTACTTCACAGTTTTACAACACTTTTTTTTTTTTTACTTGTAGAATTATCTTTTAAAATGACAAACATCATATGTGTAATTCGTGGCACAATTCAAACGGGATCGAAAGATAACTTTTCTCTCTCCATTGACTTCAATGCATAACTTTTCCAAAATAAGGTCCCATGGAGGTCCCCCGGAAGGGGAGGGACTTCGCCTCTCTATTCCTCTGGATTCAGTAACTCTATATAATTAGTTATTGAACATGAAGACATCTTTAAGGCTCCAATATTTAATGTCCATAGTTAAGCCTACTGCAGCACCTTGAACATGATACTAGAACTTAAGCTGCAATTAAAGCTATTTGAGGAAAAAGATCAACAGAAAGATAATCGATCCCACTATTTTGCTAATCGATTCATTGTTGAAGATATTTTTCATGTAAAGAAATAGCAGAAAGTGTTGTTCATCCCATGAATATGTACTACTTTTCTCTGTTTTATACTATATCAAAGTATATCTTTTTGAATAATCAAACCTTTTAAGACATCATGTTGTACTTTGAGAAACTTGGATGGACTTTTTCACTATTTTCTGACATTTTTGTAGAACAAATTAATCAAATTAAAAGTTGAATTCTTAGTGATTCTGCTGAAGGTAAATATATATTGTCATCACTCCAAAAACTACTGAACCCCCAAGATTTCAGATCAGCAACTTTAGTACTTGTGTTATTATAACTATTATATCATCGGCTTATCACTCTTTTGTGCAGTGGTGTGCAGTGGTGTGATTTTAACCATCTTGTGCTGAATGTGAAGAAGACTGAGGAGATGGTGTGGGACCCAAAGGCAGTGGGTGACCTTAGGCCGGTGGTTATCCACAATGAACCCATAACTCAGGTCAGCTCCTATAAGTACCTTGGTGTCCATCTATAATACACTCAGCTGGAAGGCGCATGTTCAAGGTCTGTGCTCTAGACTTCAATAGCGGTTGTACTTTCTCCGTCGACTCCGGGCTTTCGGAGTTGACCAGAAGTTCATGTTACTGTTCTATCATGCAGTGTTGGAGAGCATCATTAGGTATGGTATCACTGCCTGGTATGGTAACTTGACAGTGCAGTCAAAGTCACAGATCACTCGCCTGGTACAGACTGCTATGAAAATTATGGGGGTTAAAAAACACCCATCTCTCCAAAACATATACGAGCAGTCCGTTATCAGACAGGCAAAACAAAATGGTGTCTGATCCCACCCACATACTCCACCCAGAATTCCAGCTCCTACCTTCTGGTAGAAGATTCAGGGTTCCCAAGAGCAGGCTGAACCGCTATAAGCACTCACTCCTACCTATATCCATTAAGCTTCTTAACATTCACATGAAATTAAATGTAGTCAAATGTAATGAAATGTACTTTTTAAATGTTGGCCATGAGGGTTGTGCAATAGGTCACCATTGTCAGTATGTGTGTCTGTGTTTGTTCAAACGGTGTATGACTGATGATGTGTGTATGTCTCTTAATGTCCACTATGTTTGTATATGTACATGTATGCGGAACTGCAGGACGGAGTCCAGAACAAATGTCCTTACGGGACAATAAAGTATATCGTATCGTAACTATTTGTCCTTTGTGATATCATTTGTTTCTTTGGACGATATCTTGGGAGGACAGTCCAACTTTTTATATTAAAACATATTCGATGCATATTTAATATTTCATGTTTCTGTCTTCAGGCAGGCTAAAATCGTGCCAGCATTAGATGACAAATTGGGGCAGAGTAGCTCAGTCTATAGGGATTTGGTTTGGGAACAGGACCAAGAACAGAGTGGAGGGGCCAGTTTGCCTTCTGGTCACTGCTGAGGTGCCCTTAAGCAAGGCAGCAGATCCTCATACTGCTCCCGGCACTGTGTAGCTGCCCATTACTCCCAATGTTACTCTATGCTGTATGTGTTCATCCATTCACATTAATTAACAACGTTTTTATGTCCTGCATATTTATTTCTGTCCACAAATCATGATTATTAAAAAAAAAAAAAAGGATCATGTTTCAGCTTTAAAATTATTCTGTAGGATTGGATAGCATTGAATAGCAGCCCTGAGGCTAACAGCACACATGTCCAATGTGAAGAAGGCGTTCATGTCCTCAATATTTAAACTTGGTACCACTTTACAATAAGACTACCCTTATAAAGCGTTAACGAATAGTTTGTAATTCATTTATTAATTAGGTTGTGAACACTTTATGAATCCTTATTAAGCTTTTACAAGACATTAGATAAACAGGGCAACTGTGACCGGTTGCTTGCCAAATAGTAAGCCCACATTTATCTGTACTGCTAAGTCTTATTAGAAATGGTAGTAACTCATAAATACATGGGAATGTGTTTTACACTTTACAATAGGGCTGTCCCGAATACCATTTTTCGGGCTCCGGATATTCGGTAGTAATCAGCAGCGAACTGCTTCAACACGTGTATTTCGGTTTATTCACGGCATATGTATAGGCCTATAACCCAATTTGTGTTCTTTGAAATTGAAAAGGATATTGCATTGTGTTTGTTACTTTCGTTGCAGTCGTATATCTTAAGTGTAATTTGGCTTGGCTTCCTATTTTGTATGGACATGCTTTTATTTTGAAGGAGAGTTAGCGCTGTTGACAGGAAGTTGTTGTTGTTGCTATGGAAACAACGTAACGGAGAAAAGTCATATCTACATATAAAGATGGAGAAAGTAAACAATAACGTTTATGGTTAAGTGTTAGCACCCCCCGAAGAGGCACAAGCTCTTACGTTGATATTGGAGATTTCAATAAATTCAATTGCAAAAAAAAATGAATATCCGAATAACCAAATTGAAACCCAAATAGTACTCCAACGAACGAATATTCGGGTACAGCCCTACTTTATAATAAGGCTCCCATTTGGCAACTATAAATGTTTGTAACTCATTAATAAATGGTCATAAAGAGATGCCAATAAACATCAAGATGGATGGGGGGGAATCAACTCAGTGAACAACAGATACCAAGGATGCTGGCTGATGAAGAAGACAAAGTAAGCTAGGTAGCCAATATAAGGCTTAGTCCTCTTGCCAAATAGTGAGCCTGTGTTGATGTATGTTAGAACTGGTTTATAAATGGTTCTTAATGATTAATAAAGTGTTTACAACCTAATTAATAACCTAATTATGAATCCTTTATAAGGGTAGTCTTATTGTAAAGTTGTACCTTACATTTTTATCAGCTTCCATCTGTTGCTAACCAACATGAGATGTGAGAGGATTCCTCACAAGAGCACAGTTAAAGTGATGTCTTCTAATTAACCAGACAGACATCATTATCATCTGTATGTTCCACAGATCCTGAATGTACGGTATAAACAAACAACATGCATTTACAAAATAGAAAAACATCCTTTTATAAATGCATCCTTGCCAGATCCCGTGGAGCAGCCCAGTCAAAGTGTAGCAGCATCTGCACGACAGAAAGTGATGTATATGGTTCCTCTGTCACATGCAGTCATGTCAGCGCTCTGACAGTGAGGCGCTGCAGGACACACTGCCGACTGCCCACAACATAATGCATGTGTACTACCAGAAGCAATGTGTCACTGCAGCACAGAGGTAGAGGCCATCGCAGGTGATTAATATCCAAGAACTGACACACAATTTGTAAAATATCTAAAAATCTGACTGCCCACAAATATGAGCCACAAAATGATGGCTGAACGCTCCATCGTTTATCTCAGTGTTGCAGGAGCACACTACTATTACATAATATACTGCTGGCCTTTGACCATTTGAAGATTCAAAAATAATGTCTCTGCATGCATCAGGATAACATCATAACATTTCATAAAACCTGTCTATCGATAAAGAGTTCAATGCACTAAATATTACATGGATTTCCGCATTGTTTTTATTGTCTTTAAACATCCTGTTGTATCCACTGTGCATAAGGTAACAGTAGACGTTGAGCAACAAAGAGGGTAATGTCTACCAGAATAGGAAATAGATGGTTATGCATGTTCAAAAAACATTACTCTCAGTGAGTCAACATTTAGATGAGACTGTGATTCAAACCTTTGACTTAAAGTATCACCATTTTAAATGAACAAATCCAATGTTTGACTTATTTCATGACTCTGATTCTCCACAAGTATGTTTCTTTGTCTTCTCCTTTTCATGCTGGACATGAAAGTCATACAAAACATTACCAGAAACTCAACTTGTTAAGTTCATTGCCTACAGTCTGTCATTTGATGTCTGTCCAGGATTAACTGTGAAGTAGATTGTCAACATTTTCCAAATATTTCAATATCACAAATGTGATGATTGGCCTTTCTGCGTTTAACCTGTTAAGCCCTGAGCCTGTTTTTCAGGTCTCAGAACAAATGACTATATCTTCACTTCTAAAAGGGGTAAATTAATCATCTTTTTTCTCAAAGCAATTATAAACCTGTGAGTTGGATGTAGAAAAGTCAGAATCAATATAGATGTTTTTATTTTAAAGTAAATTCAGATTGAACATAGTAAAACTAATTAAATGATTGTGTCCGTCCAAAAAGAAAACATTACTTATAGTGAAAACCACCCTTGAATGATGGGATAGTAGACAAAAAGCTTTAGGAATCCAAACTATAACATATAATAAGTACCCTGTATCAAGATTGATGCAAAACAAGTGACATTTGACCTTTTTAGAGAGATTTAGCAACAAAAAAACACTTCTGGGGTCATTTGGGTGGATTTTCCATATCTCTGGAACCCATCGGTCGATTTTGATGATTGACATCTCTTTTTGACCGTTAGAGCCAATAGAATCGAGGGGAAGTTCCTAAAATCCATCTAAACATTACCCATTGGTGAATGAGAGTGATGCGCAGCCAGAATGCCCAAAACCGGAAGCTCTCATAGCAGCTCTATATGAAAACCACTCTTATGGACATAAATGTTATGATGGATTATCAGTCATCATTTCAAAGTGACACAGACACATTGGATTAACCTTCAGCAGCGTTTATATGCGTTTGAATGCCATTGAACACAACTTTTGATCAGAAAAACAGCAAAGGCAAGACGTATTTGCCGTTTTGGCCATGTAAAGTGAAGTTGTGTGTTGTGTGTTTTGGTCCCACAGTGATGATACTTATACCATTGGAATCTTGATGAATTGATCAACAAAGGGCATATTAAAAGATAGAGAAGACACATTATAAACAGCCATATTGTGTTGACTTGCCTTTTTTTATATGTCAAACACTGGCATGGTAATTTGTGTTTTTGTCACATAAGCATTTGTGAGAGAGGGACATAATCTTGCAATGTTCTGCACTATTGTGTTTAAGAATCAGTGTAACGATGTGTTGCATTTTGGCTGCTAGTTGTTAAAGGAGAGAAATATGCTTTTCTTTTCCACTCAAGAGGTTTTCCAGCCGGTTACACACTGGTAATGTCTCTCGTCACACACCTTCACACAGCTTCTTTCTACATATACGCTCCTGCTGCCCTATCTTTGTTAGAGAAGATCACGCTGCATAATCACAACACAAAGAGGAAACATTGTGCAGCACTTTAATTCCTCGCTTGCAGCTCCAGGCCTGTGAAAAGATTTGAAAATAGCCCCTGGCTTCATGTTGTTACTCCTGCAATGGATCCACAAATCTGGGATTAGTCTCTCCGAAGGCTCAGACAGACGAGGAGGCCAGTTGTAAATGAAACGCTTCAATCCTGATTTATTCATTCATTTAAATATGTGACAAGTCCACACAATTACTCAAATTACACAAGCAACTTACAATTCACAGACCACCTGATGACACATGTATATCCTAACATTGGATTGATGTTACCAAATTGAAATGATGTATGTGCTTGAAGACATTGATTAAATGAGAGCTAAAACAAAGAAAGGAGCAGCTGAACAACAAAAAGCTTATCGGAAAATGAAGATGGAGGACAGGCTGTTTTAATCTTCTCCAAAATCAAGAAGCTTTACCTAACTTCAGCTTGAAGTGGAAAAGTTTCCTTCACCTTCAACTAATGAAAGACTTCACTGGATTGAGGAGATGGAGACAGCTTGTGTGACATTTTGATTGGTAGCAAACTGATCCTTAATTATGGCAACTGCTCTTTGTTGTATTGAGCTAAGCTATTGAGCTGTTACGTCTCCATGAACATGTATCACCAGTTATCAGGCTATTGTTTATGGGATCGTCAAACATTTGTTTATGAGTGACATTGCGCTCAAGGCAAGTTTATTAATGAGACAGTCAGGGCTCAGATTTCTGTCACAACAGTGCAATGTCAAGAGATGAGAGTCCTTCAGAACAACTGCTATACTTTCTTTAGTCTGCACTCAAATAGAAAACATCATCCACATTTGTTAAGCTGTGTTGACATGGTGGGGGTGTAATGACTTTTTAATTTCTTATCATCTCAGACGAACCTAACGACTGTCGCAAAACAAAAGTTAAAAATGATGGCTGCCATGATGAACTTTCAAAAGTGCCATGTTGTGCCTCATAAGTGTTCAACATCATCTATTGCTATTTTGAAAAGTGGACATCCTGCTACTTTTGGCCCGCCATTAAACAAAAGCCTTCCATCAATGCAGCCTCTTGCATTTTGAAATATTGGTTAGTTATTAAATGTTTGTGTAATAATTGCCAGGTCAGTTGCTCACAGCTTTTTCTCATCTTACCAATTCGTTTTTTTTGTTTAACCCATGATCCTGCTTCAAATAATCAAATTGATTAACACAAAGCTAACAGCAATCTAATCTGTTAGCTCAAACTACTAACACCCTCTACACTTTGACAGTACTCCTGTTCCTTTACCGTCCCTTTGGTTTTTACTTTAAATGCACATGCCTCCTTCAAAATAGAAAGATTAGCACAATCAAAGACCCCCCCCCATTGTGACTTAATTTTCTTTTTTTTCTCAAATAACCAAGAAAACACAGTGTATTAATCTTGTCAGTGCCGTGCTCATGTCGTGTTTGATTACTTATGAGGGAATTGAAATGACAAGTGCTTTGAAGGAAGGCTTTAATATGTGGATGTTATTCTTTCAAGTCCGGCAGTGGCTCAGTCAGTAGGGGCTTGGACTGGGAGCTGTAGGGTCGCCGGTTCAAGTTCCCGAACAGACCTAAATATGGAGTGTGGACTGCTACTTGGAGAGGTCCCAGTTCACCTCCTGGGCCCTGCCGTGGTGCCCTTGAGCAAGGCACCGGACAACCCTCTTCCCCCCCCCACTCCCATTGCTAAATCAAATCAAAGTTTTATTTATATAGCACATTTATAAACGATTTTTGGTCGAGCCAAATTGCTGTACATATAATAAAAATAGCCTACAGTAGCTCCCCGGGCGCTGTGCAATAGCTGCCCACTGCTCCTGGTACTAGGATGGGTTAAAAGCAGAGGCCAAATGTCACTGTGTGTGCTCTGCCATGTGACCATTAAAGAGGGGTTCATCCCTCCCATTCTATCTATCTATACAGCTTTGGTTAAGTTGTACTAAGACCTAAATAAAATATAAAAAGACAATACAAACCGTTGACCGCATGAGTCCATCACAGTGTGTTGGCTGCACATTTTGAAGTGAAAGGCCATGCATTGAATTGTTAAGTTAAGAGGTGTGTTTTACAGTATACAGAGGAAGAAGCAGATCAATACACTGAACAATCTGCTCCTGGAGTCTGAGAGGAAAGTGATGCATCTCATTTAGACAGCCTGCTCCACCAGAGGCTGGCACATCATCGGACTCAGTAAGAGTAGATAAGAGCTGTGGAATTAAGATTGTAGAAAGTCATTTCAAGGTAATATTATAATGCCACCATTAGCTTAAGCTCCCAGCTATCTCACAGAGCAGGTGAGAAACGTGGCAAAGCCAGACGTGGGAAGAGAGGGAAATCAAAAGATCACCGAAGCAAGAACGTCTGTGAAGAGATCCGCTTAAAGAAGCAAGGGATAAGGGAGTGTGTTGGAGTAAGATCTGACACTTCCCCGGGTGCTGCTAAAGCTGACATTGTATAGACCTAAATGATTATCTAGTAAACAATCAGCAGGTTAATCAATAGAGAAAATAATGGCAAATAGGATAGCCTACTCATACAGCGCTAATACTCCTTAATATAAATTGGATCATAACTTAAAACTAGGGGCACCAGTACTCTATGGCTGCTCAATTAATCGCAATTATGGCTTGCAACGATTACGAAAACAGCGTAATCTAAATAAAACGATAATTTTTGTATTATTACTTTTTTTTTAAACTTTTTTGTTTCAGTTGAATTATACTTAAAGTTCAGGGTAATCAACTGTTAAAAACATACTGTTCAAACAACATTTTCTCCAATAAATGGATGTTTTCAAAGTCAATGAATAACCGCATTTAATAATCACAATTACAATTATTGACCCAAATAATCGAGATTATGATTTTTGCCATAATCGAGCAGCCCTAGTACTCTACAGTATACGCCCTTTATCAATGTATCTTAACTTGACCGACTGTTAACTGTTGTTCAACAGGAAGCTGAGTGAATTAGTGTGTCTTCAGTACTGTACATAAGGCTGGCACAAGATAAACAAGAAGGCTTCTTAGTCTTATGAGTATTTCAAGCTACATAGCTACAGTGTAGTTATGTTAGGTCACAGGCTCCTCCAAAGGTTCAACACAATAAAACAGATAAAATAGTGCAAGTAAATACAATATAAGTAGTGCCATAAGAGTCTATACAAGTGATACATAATTTGTAAGTTGCAAATAGGTGAATGTTATGGATGTTCTTAGAGTATTATCAATAGCATCAGCTAAATAAGCTAAAATGAGCATGAATGACTCACCGAAGACTACGACGAGATCCACTCAAAAAGCAAGAAAGAGGGAATGGAATACAGAGTGTGTTGGAGTAAGAGCTGACACTTCCCCGGGTGCTGCTAAAGCCCCGTCTCATTCAGGGATGTCAGATTTGGGTCAGGCCGGGGTAGCCAAGCAGGAGAGAAGATGCGAGAGGCTGCGTCCCGCTGAACGGAGGGCCAGTCATGCATCCTCCGTCCCTTCTTCCGCTTCATCGGAGGGTTCAGCAGCAGCAGCGCCCGGTGCTACGAGCCGACACTGGGACGCGCCGAGTTGTAATTGCAGATGTTTTTGGGGTCAACAATGCCCACGCCGGAGATGACTACTGGAAACAGACTTCTTATTTCAACGCGCCGCTTAGTCTCGCCACACCTTCTCACAGAGTGATCGTAGAGTTCAGTCAGCGTGCAGAGACGGTTCCCCTGAGTCGGATGTGTCACAGGAACAAGGCTGTGTCACTCTTTTATATAGTGCCTTTTTTAAAGCTCTCAATGACAAGCAAGGTGTCAAGTATTAACTTAGAACATATGTATTAAGTTTAGATACGTGTTGGTACTTTACAGCTGCAACAATTGGTAACGATTAATAGATGGGCAAGAAAGAAATCCCAGAATTTATTTAGTTTGATATTCGATTTATGATTAAAGTAATTCTTTATAGAAGGAGCCTCTCAAATATAGACTTATCTTGGTATTTTAGGAAGTAGGATAGAAATGTTTACTATTGCTGACAATGTATAGACCTAAATTAATACCTTGTGAAAAATCAACGGTACTCATACAGTGCTTACAATCCTCCTTCATTTTTATTTGATCACAACTTGATTTATCTTCATTGAACCTTCTCTTACCTGTTGTTCGACAGGAATAATGAGTGTGTCTTCAGTTCTGTACATATGGCTAAAAAACAGGAAGGCTTCTTCGTCTGATAGCATCAGCTAAACCGCTAAAATGTGCATGAAAATACTTTTTGGCACAGTCATCTTGAGGAAGCTCTGCTCAGACAATGAACTAGCACTTCTCCATTCTCATGTTGCACGTCGGGAGGTGGATGTGAGAGTGTCTCCTGGGATTGCTCTGCAGGTGACGGGTCCTGTCTGTCATTGTCACCTTGCAGCTTGGCTTCAACCTCGATTATCTGACGGTAATCTGGGCCGGCGTTTACCGGGTCAGTCTGCAGAGCCAATCCTCTGGGCTGTCTGTCCCTCAACATGCTGACCAGACTGAATGGCCTTTTGTCCTCTGGACGTAAAGACCTCTTAGCCTGAATATTACAGTAGAAAGCTTGTAGAAGACCTGGATTCAAAATCCAAGATTGGTTTGGCGAATGTTTTGCTATGTCCTCAAAAAAAACTTAATTCACTTGATTGTTCAGTTATTTTAAGCACTGAACATACAGAAATTCATATAATGTATAACGCAAACTTCATAGCGATTGGATTTGTCACAATTTGTTCATCGCCGGAATCAGTATCGGCCGATACCGATCGCCGAACCGATCGAGTGGGCGGGGCCTATGGGGATCTTCCATTTAAAGAGTGTTTAAAAACTCAGTTAATGGGGCTCATTCACTAGCGCTTCCACAAACAACAACCAACATAATTATTACATTCAAATGAAGTACATTATTCAAGTTTACATTAACTTTGGATAATAACACGGGAGAAATGAGCGGATAAGCGCTCTCTTTTCCTCTCCCTCCCCCTCTCTCTCTCTCCTGGCAGCCTGTCAGTATCTCATGCAGCTCACTGATCCAGTAATGAGTGACCCGACAGTGAAGAATAAACATATTTATAACTAGTTTAGCTTGTTGCAGAAGTAGATCAAATAGCTAAGTGTGTTAGGTCTAACTCTTACGGCCCGTCCACACAGCGGCTTCTTCCAACGCCGCTGTGTGGACGGGCCGTAAAATATTCACTCTTGAATATTCACTCCTTGAAGGCTTTCCCAGTTCCAATCCCATGCAATCCCATGCAATCCTGCAATCGCTTTGATGGGTATCCGAACCAGGCGTAAGATGCCTATTGGTAAACCTTAGCATGGTGCTATCTCTAAAAGAGAAAGGCATACTATGGTGTGTGATGTCAAGATTCATCAAGC
>CALSBZ010046683.1:1637757-1691095 GCA_943591055.1 Gobionotothen gibberifrons | reverse complement strand
ATCTCAATAAATAAAGGTTACAAACAAACACACACACACACACACACGAACACACACACACACGAACACACACACTTGATATTTTGCTTGCCGATGTTGACAGAACTCTTTGTAGTATTATACATCTCCACACTGACCTTGAACCAGGGTTCTTACGGTCATTAAAAACCTGGAAAAGTCATGGAAATTCAAAATGCTAATTCCAGGCCCTAGAAAAGTTATGGAAAACAATATTTTTCGCAAAGTTTTGGAAAAGTCATGGAAATGTAACTAAAGTTGCATCAAATATAATTTATATTTTATCTAATCGCCGAAATAGTAATACTATAATGATAATAAATACTGTATCGTATAGTAATGAACGTAAAATGGCATTTAACTGACGAGGTATTTTGCTGGTGAGAGATTTTAGTTGCTTTAGCGCAGGGGTGTCAAACTCAATTTCATCGCGTGCCACATTAGCATTATGGTTGCACTCAAAGGGCCAGTTGTAACTTTAAGACTATATAAATATATAAAATTATGTATTATATTACATTATTGCCTCTGCATTGGATTATTATCAGATAGGGTAATAACTTCATAATTAACTACGTCTGAAGGCAAAAGTCTAGAGCGAATAATTGCAAGTCTCTTCAGTGCGCATGTCACATAATGAGATGCATTGTGGGACATGTAGTTTATGGGCAACGTGCTTCTGTAACCGTATAATAAACTTATATTATTTGCAAGCTCTTGCAGGGCCACATAAAATGAAGTCGCGGGCCGGATTTGGCCCCCGGGCCTTGAGTTTGACACCCCTGCTTTAGCGTGTAGAAGCTAGTAAGCCTACTATTTGATTTGTTTTAGATAGGCACAACATGTTTCATGTGCAGACCTTATTTTCCTGTTCCATGTTAAAATAAACCACTTTCAGTGGTACCGCTGAGAAAGAGTTATTTTTTTGGTCATGGAAAATTAGGTAACGGTCATGGAGAAGTCATGGAGAAGTCATTGAAAATCATTGGTGAAAAAGTGTATGAACCCTGTTGAACACTGACTCACAGTTTGCAATGAAGCCAAAGAAATAACCAAAACGAAGCCATACATATCCAATCGCCTCCGTACAGGTTTTATTAGGGGGAATCTTTTTTTCGAGTGCTACCGGGAATGTTGTAGTTACAATATCAATACTTAAAAACTACCAACTACCAAACTGCAGAATTGTGACATTCAATTTGGCTTTTCTTTGCTTAAAATGGTCACAGAACTTGTATTGGTAGATTTCGATTCTGTAGTGAAACTTTTCAAATTAATGAAATTCACGACTGTGGCTGTTTTTTAAAGACTGTAATTCCAAGGTACAACAAAGGTACAAAAAAAAAGGATGGACTCGGTCCAAGTATGATCTCAATAAATATGCCAAAAGCTTAGTCCATTGTCATAAATAAACTGAAACCTTGATTGTTTAGTAAGAATTAGCATTGACCATCCTCATGTGACATAAAGGCATCGCAAACCAATCAGGCTTAAAAAGACGATTTCTAACCATAATTAGAGCAGGCAATTTCCCTGATTGTGTAACGCAAGTTAATCAGTGAAATGTGGGTGCAATCTTGGTTTAAATAAAAGCCTCCTAACAGTGGGTTTAAACAGTCCAGCTGTGATCAAAGACCTGCTGCTGTTCTTCACTACTTAGAAAATCATAAATACGTCATGTTCCTCTTGTAGCTCCTGAGTGGCATCCAATCCAATTCATCAAGCACCAAGATCTGAGCCACCTTTATGAATCAAAACAGGAAGCACTACATTCACAAAGAACTGTGATGTTAATTCATTCACAGTGGATTCTGCAGCATGTATCTGACAGTCAGTGAGCAGTTTAGGTTAACAACATCTTGCTCAAGGACACTTCAGCAGGACTTGAGGGTGCTGCTTTGATTTAAATCTGATTAAAGTTTGCCTGTCCTCACCACTCATGATGATGCCACCTCATCTTCCAGTTTGCTCGTATTTTAAGGTCACCTTCTGCTTTTGGGCAATTGCCAAGACAAAGCTATGGTCCAAAAATAGTCAGAGCTGCAAGCCCTTAAAGAGTGGCGGTGGAAAAAACAACAATTTTTTGTGAAAATACACCCAATAACAAGCGAGGCCCAGAAGCAGAATGACAAGGCAAGCGTTCATATTTGCAAAATGTCCTAAAAACGGGTTTGACATTTGTGCTTTTAGATGGAGGGAAACTAGGGTTCCCACATTGTCTCTCTGTTTCCAGTGACCCTAAAATCATGTATGATTTCATTCCTTAAGGTCGTAAAGAGTGTGACTGATAGTGTTTCTCTTCCTACATCTCGTAAACTGTGTTTTTAACGCAGCCAGGAGCCTCACTCAGCCAAACAAGCGTTTAGAGCACATGTGTCAAACTCAAGGCCCGGGGGCCAAATCAGGTCCTTGGTGGATTTGTTTTCGGCCCGCAGGATAATTTCTAATTACTATTAGATCTGGCCCGCCGGTATATTGCACGCACACCTTCACTCCATCCTGAGGGTTTCCTCAGCTCAGAGCCTGACCCCAAACATTGATGAACTTGCACCCAAGATGAGATGCCAAGTATCTGCTTGAACTAGCATCACAGAGCAGCACACTGAGTTTAGTGGATGTTTCCTTCTGCACTTTGTTTCTTGAGACAACAGGGCATGTTTGGTTTTTTCAAAAATTCCATGTTTGGAAATAGTTTTCTTGAAGCTGTTGTTGGCCTGTGGACAAATGTAATCATAAGAAATGACTCTGCAGATAGAGCCATAAAAAATGAATGCAACTGATTATTTAATGTTGTTTTTATAGGCAATCATTTAAGCTTTGTTAGTTCCAGGTTTAATATGTGCAATAAGTTCATTTCAATACGTTTTGCAATAAACATTGAACCAGTCCGGCCCTCGACTAGTACCCACTTTCTTTATTTTGGCCCACTGTGTATTTGAGTTTGACACCCCTGGTTTAGAGGCTGGATTATGCTAACCGGCTGAGACTTTCCAAGTTTGCACAGAGATTTAAGGAATGAACCAGAGAAGAATAGTCTTCTCTGCCGACTTCAGAAGCCATTTATTTTCTCCCTTCATGTTAAAAAAGCAAAAAAGCTGCAGGTCCCTGGAGAAGGCAGGGTCATTGACTTATGAAGGCGATTAAGATTAGTGTGAATCAGCCGGGGGAGCAGTTCGTCCATTCAGGAGCGATGATAGCAGCCCCGCTTTGATCCTTTCATTACGAGAAGCTATTGAACATCATTGTGACAAGTTACATGCGGTGTGGGAATTGCCAATCCCCTATTCAATTTTGCCAATTTCCAAAGCTGTGCTAAGTGTGGTGGAGATAGGGGCAGATTAAGCAGGAGCACTGTGGTACATGACAAGAGGAGGTGAGGACCTGCCAACAGCAGCAATTCACCCTCTCAGTATATCAGGGGGAAGTTCAAAGAAGTCACTTTGAATATTTCTAATATTCAATCAAAGTCGAGGGATTTCTTAGACTTTGTGATGTGCAGATTTCCTAGCTGACTATTCAGAGACAAACGCAATCATATAGAGCAAACATATGAAAAACAGAGTTATCATGTATAAATAATATATGACAGGCAGATGACCCTAAGCTTACTTCTTTGTTACCAGGCTCAGTCCATGCAT
Organism: Gobionotothen gibberifrons; assembly: GCA_943591055.1. Classification (NCBI taxonomy): domain Eukaryota; kingdom Metazoa; phylum Chordata; class Actinopteri; order Perciformes; family Nototheniidae; genus Gobionotothen; species Gobionotothen gibberifrons. The sequence continues at coordinate 1,687,439 of CALSBZ010046683.1, read as the reverse complement.
TTTAATCTCCCCGAAACGTACCTCTCTGATCTTACTAAACTTCTACTAACTGTTTAACCCAAATTAACATGCCAACTACTCACTACAAATATCTTATATCAGCCTTTCAAAAAGTGCATACTTGTATAACATTGTTTTACAGGTAAGAACTGCATTTCTTCAACGACAACAAAACACTACACCTGGCTAAAGCTAATGCTAATAAAACAGTAACATGATACATTTTAGTAGTCATTAATGATGAAGTGTATTGTGTTATACTCAGAAGGGTTTGATATCAATGGGATGGAGTCATTGTTATAACCTCCATGAAGGCAGGGCCTACGGATTTTATATCAAACTGCTTTTGTTACACCTGAGTGTACAACAGGAATTTATAAAAGGCTCCGTAATGCTTCAATTTAAGGCGTTAAATATGGAGGTTTTTAACAAACAATATGGTACGACATTTCTATCTTGAAACAAGTGACTGAAATTGTCCGAGAGATCATTTCACCGGTGTTTTGCAATTTCGCCCCCTAGTGGTCCGTGAGTATATTGGTAACATTTCACACTTGAAATAAATAAATACATTTAAGTTTTCCGCACTCTCGCGGGAATATCTCCGCAATGGAGCGAGCTTAAGTTTCAACTTTCGATTGCATGATATAGCCCAGCGCAACACCTTCTTCACACATGTTGCCACTAGTTTGTACCATTTTCAGGCGATTTGTAACCTGTTCTAGAAAAACGATGTGATTTTGGACATTTGTGGAGTTAGGTGGTCCGCGAGTGTTTTCTTTTTGGTTAAGTGGTCCTTGGTATGAAAAAGTTTGAGAAACACTGCTCTATGGGAGATAAACTAGAAGTGGTAAAGTGAAAATGTGCCCCTTTTTTCCACGACTTCCTCAAATGAATTATTAAAAAACAGATGAACTGCAGTCTAACAGGTGCTATACAAAATGGGCAGTTTTGTCACCTTGTTCCAAGAGAAATATGAATTGTATGAGTCATTTTAAGATGAAAGTACTTCAGTAGAGCAGTACAGTAACTGCCTTGAAGTCCATTTCTACTGAAGCAGGTTTTTCATCAGAAATGCTGCCATTCCCCTTTCATTAGAGTTGAAGAAACCTCGACATGAATGGCTCCTTTGAGTTTCCCCCATCATCCTTCATGTGTTGCTATCCTCTCAGCGCTTATTGCAGCTTATTAGAAATGTATGTAAAAACCCTTTGGCTTACTATAGCTCTTAATCAGCTTGCAGCGTGGTGTGTGTGTGTGTGAGGAAAGCATTGCCATACCATAATTTCAAGGAAGAGTCTTGTTTCATAATGTTTGAATTGGCTTGTAGTATTTGAGCACTATTAAAAAATGAATTTCTAGCAATGAGTAGTGTTACGTAATGTGTTTATTGTTTACCCACAAATCCCTTTTGGACAAAGGAGTACAGAGAGAATTTCCAGCAGTGGGATGATCCGACCAGATATTTTTAGATTTCTAAATATCCTCTGCCTCCTTGTGTGTGTCCTCCCTTTATGCCTTTAGTATTAATCTATCCTTTCTTCTATCCCACCTCATCTGTTCAAATTCTGTTTTCCTCAACAATCCCCTTCCCATTTTACACTCTTGTTATTTCATCTCCCTTTTTATCTTCCCGCCTCTGATCCCCCTTTTCCTTTAATCTAATTCCATGTCCACCACCTTTCTCCTATATATCCTTTAATGAATTCTCCTTTTATTCTTCATCTCATTCCTCCCCTGCTGACCCCAGGCCATCTACTATGAGATCGGCTTCGTAGTCTGTGCGGCGCTCGGCCTGCTGTTCGCCGTTCTGGTTCCGATAATCGGCATCTTCTTCTGCATGTGCCGCTGCTGCGATAACTGCGGCGGCGAGATGCACCAACGCCAGAGGAAAAACGCAGACTGTCGACGAGGCCTGCTGGGAACTCTGCTCTTCTCCACCTCACTGGTCATCACGTGAGTACGACACATATATGTACACATGAACTGGAGTTAAAAGCAAGCTACACTTCCATCTTTTATAGTGTGGTGTTAATGCACACATTCAGGCCGAAACACACAGTGCACACATTCACCTCTGGTCATGTTGTGAGTGACTTTCACACACAAACACACACGGTCACCAGCTTTCCCCATCCCCCACAATCTCACTACTCACTACAAATATCTTATATCAGCATTTCAAAAGTGCATGTGAACTTTTATAATGTTTCTTTACAGGTAAGAACGGCATTTCTTCAACAACAACAAAACACTACACCTAGCTTAAGCTAATGCAGACTAATACAACAGTAACATGATCAATTGTAGTAGTAATTTTATGATGAACTGCTTTGTGTTGTACTCTTTTGATAGCAATGGGATGGAGTCATTGTTATAACCTCCATGAAGGCAGGACCTAAGGCTTTTATATCAAACTGCATTAGTTACATCTGAACAGGAACTCTTGCTTTCTAAAAGGCTCTGTAACGGTACGTCCACACAGCCGCGTTAAAAAAATCTTGGAGGTGGGCGTGTCTGAAGCTTGGGGATTTTTTGCGACCAACAACCAATCACAAGAATCTCCCGCCCCCGACATACAAAGCAATAGCTATGTTAAAACGAAGTAAACTGGATATAAAATCCCCAAACAGGCGAAAACCTACCAGTTTCACCCACTGTCTCTGCCACCTCCCTCCATGCCTGGTTCCTCCGGTTTGTATCCCGGTAAGTTAATAGGGACTGGTCATAAAGAACCGGGTGATTTGCTACCGCAATAACTAATTTCTCCTCCATTTTGTTAGGAATATAGAAAATGAACTGCGGTATGTCACTCCCAGCTTGCACGAGGTTTGATTGGCTAGCGCTTGTACCGTCAGATTTGCATAAACGGGATTTGATTGGCTGACGCTTCCACCTCAGCTTCAAAAGTTGAACATTGCTCAACTTTTGAATCCTGAAAATCCTGGAAATCTCCGCTTTGCTTCCCACAATGCAGTTCGGCGAAAAGTGAGGCAACGTGACGTCACCCCATTCAAAGTCAATGGGCAGAAGCGTTGGAAGATTGTTTAACGCTGCTGTGTGGACGGGCCGTAAGACGCCTCAATTTAAGGCGTTAAATATGGAGGTTTTTAACAAACAATATGGGACGAAATTTCAATTTTGAAACAAGTGACAGAAATCTTTCAAGAAATGATTTCACCTGTGTTTTGTGATTTGTTAATATCCTCTACGCCGGGAAATAAACTGGAACTGTTAAAGTGAAAACAAAACACTACACCTGGCTTAAGTTAATGCAGGCTAATAAAACATTAACATGATCACTTTTAGTACTAATATTTTCTGTGTGTTTGTACAAATAGACTTGAGTTAAATGCAAGCTACACTTCCATCTTTTATAGTGTGGTGTTAATGCACACATTCAGGCAGAAACGCACAGTGCACACATTCACCTCTGGTCATGTTGTGAGTGAGTTTCACACACAAACACACACGGTCACCAGCTTTCCCCATCCCCCATGCTGTTTGCTATATATAGTAACGTCCTACTGTAGATGTGGCAGCACCCTTCATGCTTGTGTTCATTCGGCACTGGTCACTATAATCTGCAGCGGGTTCATGCTGAAACTAACTGTAGTAGAAATTCCTTAATAATTTAAATGCAGAGCTAAAATAATAATGAAAGAATGAGAAACAAAACCCTTCCCCACGATACAGAAGTTAATCACAAAGTATTATATGTTTCCATTGGCTGTCCCCTCTACACCTTAATATTCTCTTTTGCTTTCTTGTATAATAATTGAAGGACCTACTGCTTCTGCCGTAAGGGTTTATTATATTACTGCTACAGCTGTCATCTCCCCATTAAATATGCACATTTTAAGCAATTGGCTGATACTTTATCCAGAAGGGAATGCAATGAATCTAGCACAGCGATTATTGCACACATTGCCAAAATGTCAAACTGTAGTAACAGTGATGAATTTTTTTAATTTAGGGACTTAATAAATAATACCTCAAACTATATTCTGGATGGACGCTCTTATAATAGACCTTTTTGTTCTTACTTAAAACAGGTCAGCTGCTTTTAAAAACATTAACCCTGAATCGAAATGATTGCCAAATCTTGTCAAACTTTTCTCCGGAGTCGTTTCATTAAATCAAAGTTCTCTGCCGACCAAAACTGAACATTAAAAAGCCGCAACAGATCATGAGTATTTCTTAATCCACCTGTACTTCTTATTGTAAGTATGCTTTCTCTACAGAATTTTTGAAGCAAGAGAAAAACAATCCTGTCTTTACTTCATTAGTTTAACTCAGACACATCACTCAAGAAATGATAACAGCAAATGTTTCAGTGCTCATATGGGAACACTCCTATATTGTTAATGAAGGGGTGGAAACTAAAGTACGTAATGATATACCAGCTCAAGTTGCACAAGAGAAGGGAAATGTGTAAGGGAGTGAGCTGATAATGTTTGAGCTTTAAGTTCATCAGTAAGTACAAAACTGTACATTAAAAAGCCGCAACAGATAATGTTCAGATGAGCCAGAAATACGTATTTTTTAATCCACATTTCTGTCTAAAATTATGTGTATATTTTAAAGTGTAAGCCTTTTTTTGCACTCGAAAAGTCCCTCTTATTGTAAGTATGCCTTCACTGAAGTATTTTTTAAGCAAAAGAAAAACAATACTTTCGAAGATCTCAGACAAATGATGACCTAAAAATAACTCATTAGGAGTGCATTACACGGGGATTTCTTAATCTAATCTAATATAAACTCAAGACATGATGACAGCAAGCAAAACCTGTTTCAGTGCTCATATGGGAACATTCCTATCATTGTTTAATGAAGGGGTGGAAACTCCTGAAGCTAGTAATGATATACCAGCTTGAACTGCTGGAAATGTATAAGGGAGTGGGCTGAAAATGTTTTTTTTAACTTTTTCTATACAAGCCTATTATATAATCTGGCTGTCAGTGAAACTCATCTCTCCGAAAATAATCCACAGGATACTCAATCCACTCCGTTTCATTGTCTCGGCGGTAGAAGAGACATTACCCACGGGGGTCCACAGAACAAAAGGCCGGGGAGCGCTGCGTTGAGGACTGCAGGGACCCAGGAGTGTACTTAGTTTGATGTTCTTTGACTTTTTGTCTTCCTTGGAACGGAGCCGGGCTATTAGAAATTCCAGGGCAATATCCTAGAAGCCGAGACGCGAGAGTCTGAGAGCATCCTCAGAGCTCTTATTAAATCTCCCCAGCTACCAGGCAGAGAGGCTGCAGAGGCTCTAATGAAGCAATTACAGGCAGAGGAGAGGGATGAGCACCGAGCTGCAGGGCCAGACTGCTTTTTACCGCCGCTAGAAAGCTGACAGCGAGGCACTGAGGAGTGGCCGGCAGTGATATTGATTTTTCAAGAACTGTTCAAATCAGATTAGGAGGAGTTAAAGACACCCACATAAAGGTGAGGACAATGAAGTGGCTGAGGAGGAGATAGGAGAGTAAAAGTGCAGAAAACACAAGGATGTTTACCAGACTTTGACACTGTGATAAAGGTGTAGTTAATAATAATAATAATAATAACAATAATACATTTATTTTGGGGGGCGCCTTTCATAACACCCAAGGACACCTTACAGGGCATAGGGGCAATATAGGGAACAATTAAAACAGTGGATTTAGTGAAGTATCAGCCGGGATAAGACAAGACAAACAACAGGAAATGGACTATAGAAGGACGCAAAAGGACACAGGGTACAGGTTATACAGAAAATGCCAGTTTGAACAGGTGGGTTTTGAGTTGGGTTTCATACTGTTCAATAGGGCTGCTCAATTAATCGTATTTTAATCGTATTTGAATCGTATTTTAATCGCGATTACGATTATGGCTTGCAACGATTTTTTTTAAATTATTATTATTAATTTTTTTTTTGGTTTTTCAGTTGAATTAAACTTAAAGTTCAGGGTAATCAGCTGTTAAAAACATACTGTTCAACATTTTTTCTCCAATAAATGGATGTTTTCAAAGTCAATGAATAATCGCATTTAATAATCGCAATTACAATTATTGACCCAAATAATCGAGATTATGATTTTTGCCATAATCGAGCAGCCCTACTGTTCAGTACAGCTGTCAACAATAAGTTTAGATCTTATGAAGGACAGGATATTCATTTATGAAAAATTACGCAAGTGAAAAAAAGTTACATTTAAGTGAGCTACCCAGTACACACTCTGTCAATCTATTTGATATAGAACAAACCCCAGAACAAATCTCTTTAGGTGCATTTTGGACATTCTGTAGTCATACTTTATGAATTCGATAGTGTAATGTGTGATATTGGGCTTCATAAATAACATTTGATTGATTGATTAGATGATAAAATATACCTTTTTTATGTGACATGATTGCAGTGAATACATTTTTGAATACATCCAAGTAACAGAGTTGCATCTAAACCAGACACATTTACAATAATAACATGACACCAAATATGTTGTGGGTATCTTTGAGTATTTGGAAAAAGTACTATCTGCAATAGTACTTCCTCAACTGTTTTCCAAATACTTATATAAGGCTTATATAATATTTGATATGGGGTTTATGACAGAATCAGGGCATGAGATGATAAGAGAAAAACACTCTTGCATGACCCTTTACTTCGATGGTGGTAGGGTCAAACCCCAGAGGAAGTGCGAAAAAGTCGTAGTTTAAAACGTGAATGAGTAATGTTCACTGGGTCAGAGCGGTAGCTGTAGGGATTTGATTCACACGGATGCAAGTCATGCTGAAAATGCACACAGTCCTGCACAACTGCTATGGCTGTTAAACGTGATGTCTTGGTAAAAAACACACAACAGATGTGAAGTTCAGGAGATAATTTGGTTTTGTATGCCCTAGAGGGAATGGTTAATCCTTTCATTACTATGCCATGGTATAACATCAAAGCTGTATGCCAAACAAGTGACGTGTGTTAGCATCACAGATGACATCCCACCCACGAACTGCCATTTAGACACAAGTTTAGAGTGAGGTGAATTGGAATTGTTATAATGATATCAGCAATGATGCAGCAGTAATGGATGCAGGCTTATCATGGTTATGTTTGGTCTGGTGAATCCAGCAGTAGTGAACCTAAATAGCCCAACTTTCCCAAAACATTGGGCATATAAGTGAACATTAGCATTCATATGAATAAATGTGGACTCCTCTAAAGTAGCTTAACGGTTTTATTCCACACTGTCTGACCGTATATCTTTCGACCGGCTTGTTGCAGTTGCCATGGCTGCCCTTTTCCATTAAATGGGGAACTACATGTCTTGTGCATCAATAACACACATTTATATACATTTGATTAAAAGTAACCTTGATATATGTATTGTCTTTGGAGACAATTGATGTCCATAGGGTTGAACAATGCTTGTTTGCAATGAAATCCAAGTATAACTTTATATAATCGACAACCCTCTCACCTGCAAAGCTACATTCCCATACAACTGCAGTTTCATTTCAATAAAACTAAACTGCAGTTTCATATATTTTGTCCCAGATTATGTTCCCAGACTAAAACATGTGGTTGACGTTAACTCAACAAAACGACCTGGTTAGGTTCTGTATAAAATCATTGTTTGGCTTAAAATAAGTATGTTTTTTGCTAAAGCCCGCGTCACACTGTCCCGAAATTGACACCAGATGGACACACGATAAAGGAAATGTTCAAATTCGGCTCTGATCGTAACAACATCGGGCCATTCGTGAGGGCATCTTAAGCCATCGTATGACTGCCGGTGGAGTTTCTCAGGCTCCGGCAGCAACTTAGTGAGCGGTGGCAAAATCTTTGGCATGCCAAACAATTGCCGAAAGACCTTGCGAAGGTTCATTTTCGTGTTGAATTCGTGGGTCCATTTTGCCCTTCATAAGGCCATCGTGAGGGCATCTTGTCAAATCGTGTCATCTTCGTCTTTACTTCGTGTGATCATCTGGCATTTTTCGCCTCACGAAGACAATACGAAGGAAACAAGAAGCTGCCTGATTGTCTTAGGAAGGCAACACGACTACGTGAAGCCCTCGCAATGCCGTCGTGTAGCCATCGTATTACAGTATAGTACGATGACATCGAGATTGCATTTATTGCACAACAACATCATATAAACATATTATGTAAATAACCCAATTTGTGTTCTGTGAAACTGAAAAGGATATTACATTGTTTTTGTTACTTTCTTTGCAGTTGAATGTCTTAAATGTAATTTAGGTTAACTTCCTGTTTTATTTAGATGCTTTTATTTTGAAGGCGAGTTTACGCTGTTCACAGGAAGTTGATGTTGTTGCTATGGAAACAACATGACGGAGTGTGTGGTTCGGGTTCCATCGCGTGGCCTTCTGTAGGCATTGTGCTTGCTTCGGCTGGTGCTTGGCCGTTGACCATCTTCGTGCGAAATTCACAATTCCATATTCGTGTGTCCATCTGGTGTACATTTCGGGACAGTGCGACAGGGGCTTTACTGAAGGTACAGATGTGAGTCAAACTTAATTTTGGGTGAGGATGGATTCACATGGAACACAAGAGCCAACCACCTCAATACAAGCACTTATACTGACATTAATACAAAACCTCAAAATCAAACATTGTATGGCACAAAATGCATTTACCTTCAAATTGTTATTGCCCATGCAGTTTCTTCATAGACTCCAACTGTGCAAAGCCCTCACAGATGAGCCATGTTACTTCAGCATGTGTTTAACGTATCATGTCTCAGCTCATGCATGCATACATGAACTGTGTAGTAAATGGCATGTTGCACCAAGCCTGCCAGCTATGAACATGTCACACAGTACATTATTAAATCCACAGCAGCAGCTTTTTCAGTCTCTACTAACCAGAGTCCACACGCCTGATTTATAATGATAAAATAAAAGATCCTTCCCTCTGTTCCGGCCAAGTGGAAGACCCCTGCCTCATGCAGTTACCCAGAATGCATTTCAACAAGCTATTTCAGTCGCAGGGTGTCCAACACTATTAACACAAAAGGTCTTAACATTATGGGCTTAGTAATTCATGCTAATCATAAGGAGTCTAATTAATGATAATGTAGGCGCCAGTGAACCTGCAGCCTGCACTTTAAACCTCAGTCAGTTTGAATGTGAAATATTAAGATATTTTATTACTAAGAAATCTACAAGGGGGTGTCCTCAGTGAGTGTAATGAATACCACACACCATTGGCTCCTTTATGGCCTCTTTTTCACTCCTGTCAGTATTTGCCTTCGAGCAAACAGAGACACAAGAACTAATCTTAGAAATCATGTAAGCAAATACAAAAAAAGTATTATATTAGGTTTAAATTTTGGTAAGTATTCAAATTTTAGAGGTCCATGTGGAAGCGAAACAACAGTCAGCCGTTGTATAAAAAGGAAAGGAAGAAAATGCTGCCAGCATGCCGAAGAGCTGTTTCATAATGGGCTGCATAAACAAACAAATACAAGAATGCAATATTTAAACATAACTTTACATATAAAGCAATAGGAGAGCAACATGATGCAAACGTTTCTAAGGGGCTGTGCGGCGTATTCCGAAATAAGACAATATTTCCACACAATGCCTTTGAAGTAGTTGTTCTCCTCAGGTTAACAAATGCTTTGAAATGGGGCAATGTGTCTGTAGGCATTCAGACTTTGTTCAGTGTAGTGCTGTGTATTATATTAAGCAATTTACATGTTAGAAAACTCAACTTCCTGAGCACGTATCAGCTGATTTTGGATTTTTTTTTTTTAAGATATTATTTGTTATGGTATTTTTAGAGGTGGCATAGGGAGTGTTATAATTGTGTTGCAATACAAGACCTCCAGAGCAGAATCAGAGGGTTGATCAAATCATGTATTCTGCCTCGGGCCAGTTCTGATGAAACGTGTGAGGTATAGCCAAAACCTTAATCTGTCAGTGTGTGTGAGTTTAGTTTACAGCCTGTATGGGCTTAGGGGGAAACACACAGTAGGTCCTCTCTTAATAATGTGACAAGAGTTATTAGCACATTATTATGCTGAATTATTAATAAAGTGACCCAATTAATGAGTAGAAACAAATGTTCCTTACTTGTCCTCTTGTTATTTCTCTGAAGGGAAGCTGCAGCCTAGAGACAAATACATCTAATAATAATAATAATTATAATTATTATTAGATGTATTTGTCTCGAGGCTAAATACATCTAATGTCAAATATATCTAGGCACACAAGTCTTTGTACATTTGAAGTTAGAAGACCACTGTAAACACTGCTAGGATTGTATTTCTCTATTTTCCTTTCTATAATGTTGTAGTTGTTATAGCTCTTAATAACTTTAAATAACTGGTATTTGGTGCTTTATTGAACAGTTTTAGTTTGCAGCTCTGAGAAGGCCACTGATTGAAGTGAACACACAGGTTCACCTACTTACTGCTGACACAAATACATGAACACAATCTTTCTCGAAACACAAAGCCAAGCGCACAATTAGTCACTTAGAGACACACAAGCAAACATCCTCTTCCTCTGTTAGCAGCCTCTCCGGGGAGTCGTCACATCCAGCGCTATTTTTAGTGGATTCATTAATACTGAGATGAAGTTCACTCTGTCACAGACGATGAAGATGTCACTTTCTGACTACATGTAAATGTCAAGCTACTGGGATGGAAAAAAATGTGACGTGACAAATCCGAGTTATGGAGAAGTTTGCTGGTTTAACATATTGGTTTATTTTAACCCCAAGATATGAGACAGAACTTTACTCAAGGGGGCCACTGCAGCAAAAAGAATAGGGGAAAGGGAATTACACGTAAAAAATTGAATAGATTAAAACAATTCTATATAAAAATAGCCAAATATTTAGTAGAATAATTGATATATTTGCTTCATTTCATACTGTTGTAGCTGCCTTATTCATAGATACATGTTCATAAGTTTTTGATCTACAGGAGTTTCACGAATGTACCCAGAAGATAAAGTACCTAGGTGTAAATTATTCAGAATAGCTTTAAGAAGATCAATGGAAGTGTTGAGATTTCAGTCTTGAAACCCTTTCAAAAACACGGCTGCTCTCCGCGTTCCTGAATCATTTATTTTGGAGATGACAAGATGTTGAATTTCAAGTAAAATGTCCTCTAATGAACTAAACAGATCTCAGCTCAGATTCCTTTCTACAAATCATGATACCCAATACACTTATGATTGCTACTCAGCTCGCAGACACCACAAAATGTCAGCTTTTCACAAACCACTGCCAAGCTAATTAACTGGAGAGCTTGTTGTCAGAATTTCCCATAATTGATCACATCTCCCGGCGAGACGATCATTCAAAGTTTCCCTTTTTCCCCGATTTATGGCTGAAATCCATTTGATTTTTTACTAATTACGTTTTTTCCTCATCGTGGGGTCTTTCACGGTCTGTGGGTTCTCGCAGTGTGCTCGCTCCAAATCAATACACGAAACAGGAATTCTACGAAGTGAAACTAATTGATGTTCACAGCTCGGTCAGGCTTCTTTTGAATTTATTGGAGACCTTTGTGTTGATGATAAGGCACATTGTTTCAGAGGAGAGGGAAAAGATGTGAGGAGGCGAAGTGACGTACGGCTGAGAGGTGGTTTCTATCTTATGGACAACTGGCTAGGGGGATTTATTACCTAGAAAGAGCAGCATTTGAAATACAGATACAGCCGTCTTTCTCATCATTTCTTTTTGATACTATTTTTTAACTTTGTGGCAAGCATATTGAGGGATAAATGTCCAGTTGCCAGATTAAAAAATATATCACAACTCCCCTTCTTTCCAGCTCTGGCTTCTGCTTTTTGTTACATTACGTTACATGGTACTTGTTAGACGCTTTTATCCAAAGCGACTTACATACTCAATACTGTGGACAATCCCCACAGGAGCAATTTGGGGTGAAGTGTCTCAGGGACACAACGACATGCTGACTGCAGTGGGGTTTGAACCCTGATCCCAACACCAACGCACAACCCACTGCGCCACACGCCCCGCCTTGTTCACATGTCTTTAGGATATCTTCTGATTGTCTTTCTATATTAGTAAAGTATTATATGTCCAGACAAAATAAATCATCTTCATGATTCTCAGAAACAAGGAATGGCTCCACTTTGTTTTTGGCAGTAAAAACATCTTCATCTAAACCCCGAGTTTAAAGTAGATACTAATTTAGATGTTTAAAATGGCACTTTTTGCATTATGCAGTAGGAGAAGATCAATCAACTTCTCCATGACATTGAATTACAGTATGTGTGTGAAAGAAGTTCATTATTTCAAATTGTGCAGTTAATGACACACAAAAATTCATTAAAATGATGCATCTAATAAAACTAGAAGGGAACTCGTACAATTAATGTAAATTCCCCCTGATGGGGAAATGCTACACAAATGTTATGGTTTCTTCCTTGGCTCATGCTACACCCTTTCAATCAATCAATCAATCAATGTTTATTTATATAGCCCAATATCACAAATGTTAAATTTTTCTCAGTGGACTTCACAGTTTGTACAGAATATCAGTTTGACAATACGACACCCTCTGTCCTTTGACCCTCTGTCCTTAGACCCTCACATCGTACAAGGAAACACTTCCAGAGAAAACCCAGTTTAAAGGGGAACATGGGAGAAACCTCAGGGAGAGCAACAGAGGAGGGATCCCTCTCCCAGGACGGACAGACGTGCAATAGATGCCGTGTGTAAATTGAAAAGATAATACATTTGCAACATAGGTAGACCAAATGTTTGGAAATGAATGTGTCTATAATAAGAAGATGAATCCATGAGGATATCCATCCAGGACTTATGATCCAGGACCACAGCAACAGGCTCACCAAGTGTCATGAAAATCAGGCCTGTAGATTCTTTGTAATCCTACTAACAAGCAGACCAAACTAACGAAAGAAAACTCCTTTACAGAGGTAATAGGTATTGGTGCTCTTGATATTTGATGATACAAACGTACTGCCTAAATGTACAGTGAAATGAAAAATGGGCAGGCAGCAGAAGGTCAACATCACAGGATGCAGTCACACCTAAAGTTCATTCGATTTCAACCATACTCAAATGGAACAAGGTGCACAATATTGGGTAGTGGCATTTACAAATGATTTGGAAACTAAAGTGACGTGGACATGTTTCTTGAGAGAATGCATATTGGACTTTACAGCTCTCTTAAAACTGCAAGTTTGACAGGACTTTGAAAGACAGATGAACTGATCGTTATCACCATACATGTTGTAGGTCTGTATAATCCCATATCTGTGTGTCTTTTCCTACAGTAACTGTGCAAACTCCACATTCATTTTGTGATAAACATACTATATGCAATGAACAAAACTCAACACACCTCCTTGGATCACATTGATTGCAATCATTATACGCATAGCTGTGAAATCAGTGAGAAACAAATCTGTGACTATGGGCCTGATTAATGCATTAAAACCATGCATACGTTTCTTCCCACACAAAACTGGCTTTTCGTATTCTTTAAATGTCAACGTTGGAATGAGTATGATTTGTTGGTTGCAGCCGTTTCGCCTTGCTATATTTGCAATGTCTCCCTGCTGTGTCCGCCATTTTCGTAGCTATTTTTTGTAATGCACCTTGTCCTGACCTTAAAAATCCTAAAATCGGCAAATTGAAAAAAAAACATTTTGAGAGAGGGATTGAGAAGGGTTTGTAAGGAAAATCCTACCGCTTTTGAATGATTTATGAGGGATGAATTCGTACCCATCATTTCGGTCTCTCTGTGCATAGTCGTGAGTGTCATGCCTCGGGCCGTGTTTGCTCCGCGCTGAGCCAACTGCATGGGAAATAGACCGAACCATTAAAACCAATCACTGAGATTCAGCGAGTCTCTGACTTTACAGAACTTCAGGTTTCCTCACAAACAGTCCTCCTTCTTGTATTAAGAGACAGAGAGCTTCTTAATTAAATGCAAATTTAAAGCTGATTCAATAAAAACACGTTTGATAAGTCGAGGCTTAATAGAGTGCAAGAAGTTGTTGAAGCTATTCCTTGACAAGTTGTTTGTTTTGGACAGCTGACATTTATTTTTAAATCCCACGGTTAATATTTGCTGAAAGGTTAATTATTTTCATAACCTCGATCAATCCAGGGATGGTTTACCTGAGCAGAACAAATCTGTTGTTGATATCCTCAAAGTAATCCCCGTCTCTCTCCTTAAGACATCTATACAGACAGGTTTCTTGCTCAGGGGCTCACATACTCGTTTGAACCGCAGTAGTTACACAACTGGAAAACCGGAGTTTAAAAAGGGGGCGCAGTGAGGTTGAACTCCAATTACTGAGTTGAATAACACAAGTCACCACAGACAAATTGCAAATCCTTGACATTTATGTGAAAGCGGCTGATTTCAAATAGGCGGACTGTGAGGGGATCTGCAGAGATGTGTCTCAGGCTAAAAAGAGGAAGGCTGCAAGTGCATGCAGAGTTCAATCAATCAATCAATCAATGTTTATTTATATAGCCCAATATCACAAATGTTACATTTGTCTCAGTGGACTTCACAGTTTGTACAGAATATCAGTATGGCAATACGACACCCTCTGTCCTTAGACCCTCTGTCCTTAGACCCTCTGTCCTCAGACCCTCTGTCCTTAGACCCTCTGTCCTTAGACCCTCTGTCCTTAGACCCTCACATCGTACAAGGAAAAACTTCCAGAGAAAACCCCACAGTTAATGGGGGAAAATGGGAGAAACCTCAGGGAGAGCAACAGAGGAGGGATCCCTCTCCCAGGACGGACAGACGTGCAATAGATGCCGTGTGTAAATTGAAAAGATAATACATTTACAACATAGGTAGACCAAATGTTTGGAAATGAGTTTGAAAAATAGTTTATTTCATTTCATTTGTATTTGTTCCGTTCATGGTATGCACAACTTAATCTATAATAATTGTTTGACTAAAAAGAAGCAGGGAGATGAAAATAATCTCATATGACCTGCCCCTTTCTAAAAAGAAAGCCATTCACAGCCAAACATAACAGTATCGTAGGATAATAAGAGAAACACAAAAATGTACTACAAAAAATACTTAGTTCCCACTTGACAGTTAACGGAAAAAAACAAAACAACAACATCACATGTACAAGGGAAAGTGCAACACGCTCATCTGAGTCCTACTGGAGAAGATCTGTGAGGTGACATACGAAAAGAAAAAGTGTCTAATCTTGTTTAGACATGGCATTACATTGTTCCAGCTGTTAAATCAATTACAACACTTCCTCTGACTGTATGTTTTAAAGTTTAATCATGAAACAATATGAACTTTAGAGCAGCTTTTTAAGATACTACTGTATTAAAGTGACTGTTTGCACGACTCTGAGCCCTACAGGCTGTTTGGTTCCGAGTTTAGTATTCATATCATTCCTGGATTGTTTAGAGTGGAATTAATGTTCTGTTTTCTCCCATCAGACCACTGCTGCCAGGTTTTAGACAGAAACAGCACTGTTATCTGTACTGGGTTTTCATGCCTAGAGCAAAAGCCCCAAAGTCAAAACTACTCAGTGTCTGTTTAAATTCTTTATGGGACACCGTGCTGCTCAGAGCCGAGTTCAGACTGTGACCTGGCTCTGAGAAATGAGTGCAAAACAGAGACGCTATAAAAGGGATATGACAATGGCTAGTCGAGGAGAAAACACTGTGAAGTGGAAGACAAGCTAACCAGAGGTATAACTGTGATGAAATTGAACTTAAAAGGGACTCGTGGAAAGTGGCATTTGATGGGAGTGTATAGTGAATGAAAGACTGTTTAAATTACAATGTAAAATAATACAAATAGTTGCTACTTGCTGCTGCTATGACGTTTTATATACACAATAATATGCGTGTGATTGCCACTGGTCTGCTCCTGAGAAACACAATTATTATATAATAAGATGGCCGTTTCTCAATCTCGAGGAAACTGGCTTCCAAGCCAATATTTCAAGGATGCTACGTCATCGAGTGCCGCCGAAGGACTGTTCCAATCTCCAGCATACTTGGAATTCCACCGAGGCCGCGTCCTTGGTTTGGGGGTGATTTCGAGGCTGCACATGGGTAGACTTCGCGTCCTTAAAATCCCCACAATGCTTTGCGCACGGACCAATTTCCCCAAATCTGTGGTGGAAAATGTAAGGCGGGGCCTCTCATATGACGCACACCTGCACACTTGCTCGCCTGTTCCACTCTTCGTTTTCCGAATGCCAGGAAGGATTCTTGCCTAGCTTCTGAAGCAAGTGACTCGGAAGACATGTGCTACCAAGCAAGCGTACTTGCGATTGAGAAACGGCCGATGTCTTTGGGAAACTGCGTGGAAGTTTAAATATTTCAGAATACATTAGTGCGGCCCTACACTCCAATTTGTAGTTATAGTTGGTTCTGGAATAAGCTCATTCACTACCCTATTCACATACTAAACAAGCTGCTAGGTTATCATATATGTGTTCAGCTCACAAGCTTCTGAATACAGGGCACTGAGGTCAGGCTGGCACACAAATGCTTAATGTTTAAACATGTGAATCTAATGTTGTTATGGCATTGCAGCAAAAGGCATTCCTGCACAGACAGCACCTAGTTTTGCACATAAAATAAAAATAAACAGCAATAGCTACATTATTTATTTTAGTTTGTACAATAACTACATCTTTCATGTGCTTCTTGAGTGATAGGATAATAAGAGTAAACAGTGCAGCAGTGTGAAAGCAGCGAGGGACTGTAGGGCAACTGTCCAAGCCGAGCAACTACATTCAGGCTGAATGCAGGGCATTGTTGGAGTTTGTAAAAGCTATGGAGCCACCAGACCATGTAACACTCTCTGCCCAGCCCCCAGTAGTGGCCTACATACTGGGGCAGTGCACTAGTTAGATTGCTCTTCTTCTTCTTCTTCTTCTTCATCTGTTGTTGTGGGGCTTACACCCTAAGGCACAGTTTCATGTGTCATTTGGCTTTCGCTCAACCAGGAATTACAGCCCATTTACTGAGTAGCTAGAGGTAAATCTTCGTCCCGCTGCGTTTTGAATTGTCCCCTGTGGTCAATAAGAGGAACATTATCAACAGGCAGCCATACGGCGGTGCACTCAGTGCCCACAGTTTCAGCTGGAGGGTCAGTTTACGAGTTGCTGTCAACAAAGACATAGTGAAGCGGCACGACAAAACTCAGTTTCACAAAGTGAGGAGCTGTGCTGTTATGTGGGTTTTTAAAAAGGCCACCTTCTACCTGAACATTACTATTCAACATGTTGGAAACAAGCATGGTTAAATACATCAAAAGTGCACTAACGTTTTAGTATTTTGACAGTCACACAGCTCAAATTTAGTTACATTTTGGAAGGAAAAGACGTTTTGCAATGCATTGTAATCCTTTCACTTGTATTCAAGTTAGATGTATAGCATTGCTTAATAAGAAAAGCTATTTAACTGAATGGACTGTAACATTTCTCTTTAATATTAGGGCTGCTCAATTAATCGTATTTTAATCGCAATTACGATTTTGGCTTGCAACGATTATGAAAACAACATCGAAATGAAACGATGTTATAATAGTTTAAAACAGTAAATTGTCACATTTAAAGCTGAACATTTCAAATTAATTTTAATCGCAATTACGATTTTGGCTTGCAACAATTATGAAAACAACACAATCGAAATAAAACGATTAGTTATTTTATTTATTTATTTATTTATTGTTTTTTCAGTTGAATTATACTTAAAGTTCAGGGTAATCAACTGTTGAAAACATATGTTCACATTTTTTTTTTTAAATAAATTGATGTTTCCAAAGTAAATGGATAATCGTTTTTAATAATCGAGATTATGATTTTTGCCATAATCGAGCAGCCCTATTTAATATGTGATATAAAAGACATCATTAAAGGTGAAACGAAGGTGAGAACAGCAGGGAGAGTGCGTCTGTAATGAAACAGTCTGACATGTTTCCTGTATTCTTTATACATCTGTAGGAATCAGTGAGAAATGGGTTTTTCTAACATAAACAACGTCTCTCATCTATTTTCTATCACTCCGGCGTTCCCTGCATGTCATCCCGAGTTTGTTTGATCCTTTTGTAATGAGACACAAATGTGTGTTTCATTCTGTCTTAACTCCCGATTTCATTTCACCACTTCTCAAACTCTTCTTCCACACTCAGACAAATCCAAACTCAATTTTGCTGAAGTGAGGCGGACAGCCGTGTACTACGCAGCTCATTGGAAAGCGCTTGGCGGTGTTCTCAATGAGTCTTTGTTTGCCTGCGGATTCCAGTGACCTTGCTGGACACCGGCAGGGAGAGGGAGGGAGGGAGCGAAAGACAAAGCAAAAGAGAGGGAGGGAGGTTGATATAGGAAGAGAGGGAAAAAGAGAGGGCAAAAGAGGAGACAGAGGAAGAGAAGAGAGGGTGTGTTAAAGGAAAATAATCAGAGAGAGGTACAAAACAAGTCTTGAGCGAAAGAGAAAATGAGAAAAAGAGGTTTAGTGGAAGAGACGTGGATGGAAACAGACGAGCCGGAGCAGAAAGACAATTGAGAAAGAGCTGGAGAAACAGAAAGGAAAGTAGGGAGTTTGGTGATAAAGATACAGACAAACAGAGATGGACAGTTAGACAGAAGGTGTGTGTGATTTATGAATGAAAGAGAGGGTTGTGAAAGTGTGTACTTGTGTATGAGAGAGAGACAGAAGGAGGGCAGAGAAGTGTCTGACAAAAGGCTTTTGTTTTGAACGTGGCCATTTTGAATCTCCTCCTGGTTCCGGATGGCTCCACTTCACTTCACTGTGTCCCAGCCTAGCTGTTTGGCCTAGTTTCTCATTAAGTCTCCATTTATACCACGACAGCGTTTACTCTGTGTCGGCCCGCTCACTATTTATGGCAAACATCATTACGGGTTCCTGGAGACGAGGCGCAGCTTGACGCCACGCTGTTGAAAAGAGTTTCTCTCTCGAGGGCAACGCACGATCCTGTAACATTTGTTCTTTGTGCTAATGCGTGTGTTTAAGCTTGTTAAATACACTTTAAATACGTGCCAACCATTTTTTAACAAGATAAGACCCTCTGACATTCAGGTTGTGACTCAGCTGCCAAAACAGCTACCAATTTAATGAAAGAGAAGAAGAAATTAATTCGCAATGTCTCATTTGACTGTCAGGGAATATAACGCGACAATGCTCTTCTGCAGCCATTTGTCAGATCTAATAAATTGTCAAAAAGGACAAAAATGTAAGGTTATTTTTCAAGGATGGATAAGCAAGTGTCTTCTTTCTTGTTTGTAATACGTTTACAAAAGAAAAAAAGGTCTGATCTTCAATAAACTTAGTTAAAATGGCGTAGCATAAGCCAAGGAAGAACCTATTACAATTTGGAGCAGATAAGAATCACTGGACTGATTCACAAATTAATTTTCACTTCCATTAACATCGGGAGATAGGATGTAGCCTTGTCTGTTCTCCCTGAGTGCCCTTCTAATTGTTAACTAAGACTAATTAGCGTTGATTGGTTAACCAACTCCGGCAGGTTTTCAGCTGTGGCTTATTGGTTTCTATGCTGTGCGAGTATTAACTGAAAAGTGTTGGTTGACATTTCAGTTTAGTGTGCAACAAGATCAGTAATAACTGTTATTTATCAAGCCTACATTTTATTGTAAGAGCTGTTTTGTACCATTGTAAAATATCTTAACCTGCTTGGATATGAAATTAATTCAAAAGTGTTAAAACGTCAAACATCTGCAGAACGAATATCAGCCCTATAATACTCAAATCTACTGTATGATTGATTACTGCTAACAATGTGATTGGTTATTTAATATTGACTCTGATCTGGTGTTACATCATCAATATACTCCATTGAAATGAAGGTAATATTTTGCACATGCGGTGTATGAATACGCATTGTGAAAAAGTGTCTGCAGTATATTGCAGGTTTGGATTACAACTGGGGTACATCCACAAAGAGAGACTCCCACAGTAGAGACTGCTGACACACACACACACACACACACACACACACACACACACACACACACGCACACTTCATACATTAACAACAGGACGATGAATAGGGCATAACCTCACTTTGCATCCTCTGTGGGCTCACACACACACACACACACACACACACACACACACACACACACACACACACACACACACACACACACAGGCTGTTGTGCATGCCTCCACAGAAGCACAGATAAACAGGCCCACATGCAGAGACCTCGGCCTTCTTATACACTGAGTCACAACAGCCCGATTCATCTCCATTGATCTAAACCTTTTCAGTATCCTCTGAGTCAGTCCTTTCTGCGAGTCATCTTGCATCATTCATAAAGCGGCTTATTCCACTGAAGCGTTCCTATAAATGAGATTCACTATGTTATACAACCGCAATGTCAGAGTGTTGCTTCACCATCCATCGTACAGAAGTTCTTTTGACCATCTGTTCAGAAGTTAATCAACCCGTAGAGCCCATCCATGCTTACATGCAGTAATAAAACAGATATATAGTGCTAGCTGGGATATGCTGAGGCAAAAATAATTCAGCTGGGATGAGTCATAGAAACGGCTTAATATTATGGGATGTCTTTCTCTTGATGTTGCTCAAGCTAATTAAGCCTTGTACCGAGCTACTCAGGTCTGTTTGAAGTATACAAGACACTCACTTTAATGGTGTGCTTTGTGCAATTCTGTGTACTTACATTAAATTAGAATATGTTTACAACTCATCAGATATATAGATAGGGCTTCAGTGCTTATTGTATATGTACACACATTTCCATCTATGAGTTAATTTCCTCAAAATATTGTCCTGAAATGTATCGATTATATTGAAAATGCAGAAATTACAACCAACCCATCTCGTACTGGAGGTTAATAATATAAGGCAGCATTATCATTTTGTGCTCTTAGGCATTTTGAAAAACACACATGTATGACCTTTTTAAATTGGATTCATTTTGGATTGGACATATTTTATCTATGTGTTGGTAATTGCATATTAATGTGATTACAAAAACTGGCAGTCAAGGACGTTAGGCTCATTCCACAGGTGCATTCAGGTGGAAGTTTTGAAAGAAAATGTAAAAAGTAAATGGTAGTGCACACTGACCCCTACTGTTGATCACATGTTATCACCCTGTTCTGTAAAACCCACCCCATGGCTCACTGTGGTGATTAAAGTGGGAGCAGCAGGGTCACTCAGTGGCGTATGGAGACAGGAAAGGTCACTGTGTTTGTGGTTGTGTTTAGGATCGGAGTGCTGTGTGCCTACGCCGCCAACCAGAACCTGAGCTCTCAGGTGAAGAACATCCGGAGATTGGTGAACAGCAACATGAGGGACCTGCACACCTTCGTTAATGACACGCCAATGGTGAGACAGTAATGTAAAGTGGTATTCTGGAGAAGATACGGTTGGATTTTCTCTTTGCTTTGTGTCCTATAGCGCAAACGCACTTTTAAACCATGTTAAATTACAATAACATATATCATAACAGAACCATGTATCAGTTGGTGTGAGAATAAGCTACTAGTAATGGACATTTTAGCTAGACAAATAACTTAAAGTAAAGCATGAAAGATGGTCGAATGAAAGCAAAACATTTAGCAATGCACTGAAATAAGAAAAGGCTGTCAGAGTTGTGTCAGACTACATTGGCTCTATTCACGCCTCTGTTATCTTTTCATTACCGCTACAAATAGTCATTTTCAAAACATAATTCTTATTCCATTCAATTTCAGGAGCCCAGGCTTTGACATTTACTTTACTTATAGGTGTTACATTGGAACTGTTTGTATTGTTGTGATGGTCCTTTGTATATTAGGTAATTTTCTCCATTTCATTCTGACTGAAAACGAAACTATGCTTCGGAGTGTCTCTTGCCGTCTATGACGAAACTAATAACCTCATTTTCATTTGTTTCCATTTGTAACACTCTGCTCTGCTCTCTTGTGTTTTCCTGTTTGCAGCAAATTGATTACCTAATATCCCAATACGCCACAGCCAAGAACAAAGTCATCTATGACCTAGATAGTAAGTAGACCTCCTCTGCGCCTCTGACGGTAAATTAAGAGGACAGAAACGACTCACTGAGCTCTTGCTCTCGGTCATATATCATGCTTATTATCCGAATTCACTGCCTACTGTCCTTGATTTGTTTTCATAACAGATTTATGACATAACAAGGTGTAGAAACCAAAAGCAATACTTGATCTCTCGAGTATTCATCTCTACTTTTGTGATAGTACAGCAGGCATTTAAGTTACACATGAACTTAATAAACAAAAGGGACTGTTTGTTTGTTTTCTTCTGCTGATCTGATGCTGCGTTCTCTACAGATATAGGTCCATTATTAGGTGGAAGGATACACGATCAGCTGGATAAGGAGGTCCATCCTGCATTGGACAGAGTTCTCAATATGGCTGGAGGTACGACTGCTTATTTTTCATTTCCTCTTTATTACGATATGATCAGGCTGCAAGACACTAATGCAAAATGTTACCAAGTGACATAAAGAACCTGGCTTTTATATGAAATGTAACCCATTGTTGCACAAAGACTATATTTAGAATGATAAGGAAATGTCTTTGAATATAATATGGCAATATTTGGGGCAAATATCTGTTAGATCGCACGAGAAATCATACTTTTCAGGAATTTCATTTAACCCTTAGATGCATAAGTAGGTATTTTTTTGACCGGGTGAGGTGGTTTTCTTGAAGTATCTTTGTAATTACATTTTTTTATCATTTCATATTCCAGCTATTCCTCAAAAAACATGTTTTGGATATCATGCCATTCAAATTTTAAATTTACATTTTAAGAAATTGTAGTTTTTGTATTACTACCCCAAGCTTCCATAAGTGGGTCAAAAATGATCCGCATGCATTTGCTATGGGATCCTATGGGAACCTTTGATTCTTATCACCTGTTGCTGTCAGGAATACATTCACTGTGGACCACACAGACTACATCACACGTGACACCTCTCAGGAAGATTATTTTACACGGCAAGATCTGATACCTGTCAGTATAATAATAATACAACATTATATTTTGATAGGGCTTTTCAAGGACTCAAAATCTCGTTACAATATAAGGGAAGGTAGGGGTTATAGGACTATCAAACTTGATCAACCGGCATGGATTGATGGGGGGGGGGGGGGCTAGGAGTAGACAAGAGGAGAAGAGATGAGTTTTGAAAAGGCACTGGAATACTGTGAGGGTCTCAGAATAGCGGAGATCTTATCAATATATTCACGTTTTTTTTCAAAATGTCTAAAATTATAAATAGTGAAAAATTAAATATAGAATATTTCTAGTGTAAACCAAAATATAATACTAAATATTATACAAGTGATTTTTCTTAACCAAAATGACAAAAATGGCATAAAACCACATATTATTCTAATATGGGTCCTTTTTGACCCACTTATGGAAGAGTGTAGGGTCCAGTCACTCGTGCATCTAAGGGTTAAACACAGTAAGAGAAAGGTTAACATTTGGTTTATTGAATGTCTGCATAACTTTGGTACTCATCTTGTTATGTGTTCATACATAGAAATACTTGATTGTGTTCATTGTATTTAATGAGAAACAGGCTTTTTTCTAACTGTTTTTGCAAGTCTATTTGAGACGAAATCACCTGTTCGGATTTACATATTCTGCCATGAAAACAATATACAGTAATGTTTTTTGGAAACCCATTTTCATGAAGATCAATGTTAAATATCAGAGTTAATAAAAGCTGTAACTTGTAATTATCTTTTTTACTTGTTCAACATTTATACTTTATGCTTTTTTATAAAGTGAAAATCGAGAGAGTCATCAAAGGTAACAGTAACTAAGTAACTGGACAATTTACCCACAATCATGTGACCCCTGACCTTGTGACACCAGTGTTGCTCCTGTGATTTGTTCCCTTGTGATCCTCCTTGAGCACTTGGATCTGAGCATCATCAACAACCAATTAATCTATATTAAAACTGCACTACGCGACCAAAGATATTTGGTTTTGTGAACTTGCAATCCAGAAATGATGTTAAGCAATATCAGTGACTTTAAAGATATATCTCATACAGACTTGTAAACTTGCATTGATTTCACCTACACAAAGCACAGATGTTTTTTTGAGTCCTTTCACCACATAAATTGTTGTAATGAAGATATATGATGTACATATATAAACCAATATGTCTCACAGTGTTGCTTAGTGCAGTTTTAAGTTAGTGGCATCACCAGATCTTGCCAAAAACCCAACCCTTTTCTCTCCAATTGTGTTTCCCTGCTGTGAAGTGAGCATACAAAGTTGTGTTTGTTTGACGAGTCCTATTGCTTTAACTACATTTAAAGTGGACCTATCATGCTATATTTGAATAATATAGTGTAGGACCATACCTATATAAGGCATATTTATACTTTTTATTTTTCAAAATACCAAACAGATCATGCATTTTAGCCATTCCTCATTTCGCTCAATTTGACACTGTCTTTTCATGGGCTGATTCTGTGAGAACAGCACCATCTACAGGCCGGGCATATGTACTACAGCGTCTCCAGCGCTTTCGAACGGCAATGTCCGTGGCTGTCTCCTCCTGATTGGTGGAGTTGGCCCAATAGCCGTAGCGCCACTTCTGTGACGTCATAGTAGTGTTCAAATCTGGATCAGTCTGTATCAGATCCGTTGCAGCCCCTTTTTAAGAGATTTGGGTATGGAGGAAAATAGAGAGGGTTGTGTTTTCTGACACTTGGTGAGTTCCCTGACACACCGGGGACACATATTCATGTATAAAAGACGTACAAAAGTGCATTTTGCATGATAGGTCCCCTTTAACTAATATGACAGCACACTCCCTGTAAATTCACCAACCAGACTTGTTATATAACAGAAACAAGCATTCAGCGATCACCCAGAAAGTTAAGGTGGTAAAACACTTGATTGCAGATGACTGGACATTTAAGTTTGTGTCCTATGTTGTGTCAGTCAAAGATTTAAAGTATCCGGTACGAATAGCGGTGTTGTATCAGACGTACTGCTAGGGCTTTGTAAGATTAATAATTTGAGAAAAACAGTTATAATGCATTAAGCACATAGTAGCATCCACCTGAGTACACACACTGTTTCCTCTCCAACACTCTTGTATCTCTGTTAATGTGCATGCCAGTGTTTTTTGCATTTTTATCCTGTTACATTTTAAAAGTCTGCCGCAGGCTTCTCTTTGATTGTTAACTAACACTGGCTGTTGTCTTGTGATGCATACAACAATTGCAGAGGAAAACTTGCCAAAAGAAATGGCAACAAATTCACATTAAAGCATTCCTGTTTGGTTATTGTTTGCCGAAAGCTGTTTGGCGAGAGAAGAGTCCAATTTCAGACACTGGAGATTCACACAGACTAGTATATGCCAAACCTAATAACAAACTCCAGGGATTGAATATGAAACTGTAGAGATATTCTCGGCTCAGGCCTAGTCCTAATAATAAGTGTATGTGTCTGCTTTTGTGTAACATGAGCCAGTATTACTCAGAGTCAATTTTTTTACTGGCCGCTAAATCTGTTTGATTGGTAAAACTAAGAATGCTCCAGAAACATTGACAAAAAAGTTATTTAACCTCTTTGAAAATAATAGTGAATTAACATACTTCCTAGTATAACATTTATACATAATTTCCCAGGGCAGAACTTAAAGATTTAAATCAAATGTTAATTATGAAGTCATTAAGAAATCATTATTCTCCTTATGAGTCATTTTGCAGTCTGGATCTCATTAAAAACATTTCTAATAACTGTTTTTAATTAAAATGGTTACCTTGAAAACTAGGTTGGCTAATGAGAAACTGAATAGATTATGCTCGACAATCCAGCTGTATCAACAATGGCTCAATTTATACAAAAAATGTGAAAGAACAAGTTTCTAAAGAAAACAAGGGAAATGATCTCACCCTCTATTGTTCTATTTTTCACTTTTTTGGGAGGAAAAATTGTGTTAAGAGAGTGTTTTGTTTTATCAGCTATGCGAGAGACGAAGGAGGCTCTGGAGAACGTCAGCGTGGGTCTGGAGGTTCTCCAAGAAGGAACAGGGAAGCTCAACTTCAACCTGAGCCTGGTGCGGACCAGCATCAACCGAACGCTCAGGGACCCGGGCTGCCACGACGAGGAGTCGGACGCCACCTCCGCCCAGCTGTGCCGAAACATCCGCCAGTCCCTGTCCCAGCTGCAGATCGGAGCCAACTTCACACGGGTACTACTCAGAGCTAATATGACTTTGTACTACAAAACAATTTTACACACTTGCACTAATGTACATTCCCAAAGATATTGAAGTGACTGTTATTTTGTATATATTGATTGTTGTGTTTTTATCTTAATGTATGCATATGTATAAATGTGCATTTTTGTATGCTGGATTGTGGGATACAGTATTTCGATCTCTCTGTTTGTACACACAAACTGAAATATTGACAATAAAGTTGACTTTGATTGAATTTTACTAAATGGTTGCTGAACTATTCGGATTTAGCTCCTCCACGAAAACAATGTTCTCAGCCAGTCTGATAACTTAAAGTGGACCTATCATGCTATATTTGAATAATATAGTGTAGGACCATACCTATATAAGGCATATTTATACTTTTTATTTTTCAAAATACCAAACAGATCATGCATTTTAGCCATTCCTCTTTTCATGGGCTGATTCTGTGAGAACAGCACCATCTACAGGCCTGGCATATGTACTACAGCGTCTCCAGCGCTTTAGAACGGCAATGTCCGTGGCTGTCTCCTCCTGATTGGTGGAGTTGGCCCAATAGCCGTAGCGCCACTTCTGTGACGTCATAGAAGTGTTCAAATCTGGATCAGTCTGTATCGGATCCGTTGCAGCCCCTTTTTAAGAGATTTGGGTATGGAGGAAAATAGAGAGGGTTGTGTTTTCTGACACTTGGTGAGTTCCCTGGAACACCGGGGACACATATTCATGTGTAAAAGACGTACAAAAGTGCATTTTGCATGATAGGTCCCCTTTAATTACAATCGAATCTTGAAATACTGTCAACACAAACTCATTTAGCATTAATGTATGTTAGGGAAAGGACAGGGATGACAGAATTGTTGATTGTAAAATGTTGATGTATCTCTGTGAATGTGAACTGTATATAATTGCTTCTGTGTCTGTTTATCTTTCAGCTACCTAAAGTGAACGATCAGCTGGAAAAAATGAACGATGTAATGAGAACGGACCTCAGTGCGATCGTCCAGAAGGTGAGCCTAGAACATAAATCTATAGATATTCGTACATTGTCATGTTATTGGCTCGTTGGGATTTATTTAATGTGCTTGTTTGAACACGTTTTTTAAGGTGGTTTGTGTACTCGTGCCTCAGTCAGTGTTTTCCAACATAGGAACAAAATTGACCAAAAATTCCATGTTCAAACACTTTGTCATTTGTCTCTCACAGGGCTACTCCTCTTTGAACGACACACCAAATATGGTGATTGAACAGACCAGAAGTGTTGTTGAGAGTAAGTGTTATTTCACACGACTAAACTGTCTTCTTAAAGCAAAACATTTCAGTTGTGATTACACCTAAATAAACCACTGAGATGTTTTACTTCTTCATACATCTCTTTTATTCTCCTACCTTGAGAGTTTGTGCAACATAAGTTATATTTTAAGTTAGAATTTGCACTTAGCTTTCCAATTCAAATCAAGTAAAATGCACTCCATCTTTCATTTGTGTAACGTTGAATTGTTTAATATTAAAGGCGGGGTATGTAATTTATTTCAGAAACACTTGTTATATTCCATGGAATGCTCTTAACATCCCGATAGCAATGAATATATGAAATGCTTTGACAATAAATACATTAAAAAAATTCATCTGTGGAAGCCGTGGCGCTGTAAAAAGCATGACCAATCATCTGAGCCGGCCCGGCTAAAATAACTGGATGACCTACCTGCCTGTCAGCCTTCCATCTGTGCACAAACTTATCTCGTGCCCTCATAGAGAGGCGAAGTCCCTCCCCTTCCGAGGGAGCTCGTGGGACCCCGGAAGCGGAAAAATATACATTGAAGTCAATGGAGAGATAAACGTTATCTTTTGATGCCGTTTGAATTGTCCCACGAATTACACATATGATGTTTGTCAATCTTAAACAATCATTTCCATGTAAAAAAAGTTTGTCGTAAAACTGTTGAAATATAAGACAATAAAAATATGCAACTAGAAAGACTACAAATCCCAGAGTCGCGTAAGTGATGTCACCATTGTTTTCCTCCACTAAGAGATAGCTAATATAGATATCATCTATCTATATGGCGCTGGCCAAGATAAGATAACTTTAACAAGATGCCTGTGTGCTTAGTACCAGGTTGTTATCATACCAGCAATGGGTCTTGCTCGTTCTTTCGCCTCCCGTCTGATGAAAGGACCAGGAGTGGCTGGATCAAGTTAGCTACCTAGCTAGTAGCTAGCACGTTAGTTAGCATTACAGCCTTGTCATTTTTATTAGCCTTAACATTAAGTAACCCAACATGTTAAACAGTAAGAGTAGTAGGCTAGTCATATTTCGTGAACCCTTTGAAGAGTGCTGTCACAGCGGTGTGATCATTCTATAATACACCATTTAAGCCTGGGGGAGAAATGCTAACGGTAACGCTAGCATCGGCGATCGGCGATCTTTTCTACTTCATGCTATCTGCACAAATGGTTGACATTAAACATTAAAAAGACCAGGCAGTTCAGAGAGAATCAAAGGCAGGCAGGCAGCTTTGCATGACATTCTTCTGGACGTGTTTCATTGTGGTGATAGTGAGGGTAGTCAATCCTTTTGTTGACAAGACAGACGGACATCTTGGTGACGTGTGTTGTTCAGCCCTACCGGAGATGTAGTTCATTCAGCGTTTCACACAAACAAATGTGTTACTTCACAGTTTTACGACACATTTGACATTTTTTGACTTGCAAAATTATCTTTTAAATTGACAAACATCATATGTGTCATTCGTGGCACAATTCAAACGGGATCAAAAGATAACGTTTCTCTCTCCATTGACTTCAATGTATATTTTTCCGCTTCCGGGGTCTCATGAGCTCCCTCGGAAGGGGAGGGACTCCGCCTCTCTATTGGTCATGTGCGCGTTTGTTTGTGTTGGAGGAGAGGCTCTGTAAGGAAGTGGAAGATTTTTTCCGGTTGTGTACTTTCAAATTCTAGCGCACTCGAGCTGGTTTCTCCAAAATGACATACCCCACCTTTAACCAATCTTTAAGTGTGTTAAATTGGAAGTGTAGCTGGCGGCTTTATTACTTCATCTATTATCTTAATATATGTTTTTTATTGAAACTGATGGATTATTGATGGCTGTGTCTCTCAGGTGTGCAAGGTTTGATGGACGGCATTGGAAATAACATCAGCAGCTTCTCCAAAGTGTTCCCTGTGCAGAGTTGCCTTTCCAACTTCACTATCGCTATCAGCCATGCCCATGTCAAGATTGAGGAGTACTACCCTGAAATTGACAAACTGGATTTCTACAGGTGAACTCATCTCCTATTCTTAAAACTGTAAGAGTAAAAAAAAGGTAGAGAGAAAGAAAAACATACCTTAAACTGTAGAAAGTATAAATACAGAAATGTGGGCTCTGTGTCAATGCTTGTGTTACTCTCTAACAGACTCCTTTTAGGAGCTACAGTAAAAGTAATGTGTGCTATAAAAGCTTGCCCTAATATTTTGCATTAATAAAATATTCATATGCGTTCAACATTAATTCAGTTTAAAATAGTGCACTCGAGGGAAATCTAAGATGATTTAGGAGTCATTTTATTTTCCCGCATCAAGTTTATGTGCTGTTTTATAATAATTGGTTTTTAGCTTTGGCTTCCTTGTCTTACTCAAACACATTTGTCATCCTAAGTTTGTCATTTTAAGGCCACTTACAGTGAAATATCTAACTGTGTGTCTGCTGCTTGCAGGTGGATTGGCTGTATTGCTCTGTGCTGTATGGTGGTCCTGGTCCTGGCCTTCAACTACCTGGGCCTGCTGTGCGGCACTCTGGGATACGACAAACACGCCTCACCTACGACACGAGGCTGCATCTCCAACACAGGAGGAACCATGCTCGTGGCGTGAGTCAACTTTAAAACTGAAGGAGAAAAATAAATCTTTGATGATACCAGGGTTCAGGTCACTGCTAGAAATGTCGTACAATGTATTGCTAGTTAGTGCTAGTGCTAGTTACTCTCAACAACAACTTCTATTTCAGTCAGACAACTCACGTGTTTCTTTAACATGTTTATTAGAAGTAGCATATAGTTGAGTTTGGCGACTAGGCTCGGGCATCATCACTCCACAGATATACATAGCATGATGAGTGATGATTAAATAACTAACCCCCCGAGCCTACAGGTGGAAGCTGGGGTGGTGGTGGGGCAGGCAAGCAGCAGCGATGTGGAAGTAGCTGCAGCAATAGCAGCAGAAAGCAAAGCATAGAGAGATATCTGGCAGGTTAAATAGAGCGGCGTATTAAGGAGACTCTGTTTGGTTGGTTGTAGAGTGGCAAGGGGCGTTATGTATGAATGCAAGTGCTCGAGTTGACTGCCTGAACTAGCTCGCAGGCTTCACCCCATTTCTGCCACAACTACTGCTACGATTTATCGTACATATAAGCTACAGCACTTCAGAAAGGTGTAAAGACCAGAGGATTTATTCAGAATCATGGAAAATAACCAAAGTGCATTTAGGAACAAAGTTGGCCGAGATATTTTATTGAATGCAGAACCAGAAAACAATAACTTTAGTGCATAACATAACATTGTTTAAGGCAAAATAAAGTTATTTACTCGAACAGTATTTGTTTCCTACATGATAAGGAAATCCCGTATTTAGGATTTAAAGGACTCTCATACAAAGGGGAACAAATGTTTTTGAATTTCGAAGCATAAACCTTTGACAACGTATTCTATGTAGATGTCGTGATTTTTGTCTTATTTTATATCTAGTTTGAGATACTTATTCACATCAAAATTAAACCTCCGCTGCTGCTTTTAATTCCCCTCTTTCCACCCATTCCAGTGCTGCTGCACCTCCATCTCTGTTTGTTCAATACTGTTTCTGTACCTGACAGCCTGTGTGTCCTGCTCCACAGCGGCGTTGGATTCAGCATCATCTTCTCCTTGGTGCTGATGGGAGTGGTGACTGTCATGTTCCTGCTTGGAGGAAACATGGAGAAACTTTTCTGTGAGCCTTTCCACACCAAAGAAGTCTTCAAGGCAAGTCAGCAGGAGTCTCCGAAAAAAATAAGCAAATTCAGAACTCTTCAATGTGCAGAAAGACAATGTACAGGGTATCTCCATTAGGGATTTGACCTAAAATGATATATGTCTGATCGCAGCATTCAAATAAATGTATGGGTTTTAGTGCCCTAAACTTGTCGAACATTTTTTACTGAACAGAAAAATTGTTTAAATATTATTTTGGTATCATTTCCTTCTGTGCCTCTCTCGGCTTTCTTGCTGTCTCAGTTCAAAAATGTGTAATAAAGGGATCAACATAAAGCCTTTCTTTCTCAAACTCGACACAAAAATATTAGTTCGGACTAGTTCAACCATTATGACCGTATTTAATTAAACCATTTAGTTTTACTACAGCTATACTGCCATGAAATAAATGGATTGTAACAAGAGATTTTCCATTTTAGTTACAAAACAAAATACAGGAATTGTGAAGCAAGAATACCACTTTGTTTGGGTTTGAGAGTTTGTCTTGAAGTATCCTAGCCTTTACTTAATCAGGCCACACTAATGATTGTTTTATTTCCTTGCCATGATAATTATTGATCACTCTTCCTCTTCCTGGCTTTCTCATCCACCAGGTTGTGGACACGCCATATCTGGTTAACCCAGAGTGGAAGAACTTCATCCCGGGCTACATGTACAACGACTCGGACCTGGAGCTGACAGCAGAGAGCTTGTACAGGCAAGGAACAACTTTTATGTATTTAGATGACCGTTTTAATGTTTGCCACCTTTCAGAAGCAATCCTTAGGAGATTATTATATTCCTCACAACCTACTCCACATCTGGCTTCTCTGCATTTCCTATTTAGATCTGACTAGATGGCTAAATGAATGAAAAAACAAACAATTTATTCAATAATAAGCTGTGGAATTACTGGATGAACAACATGCTGCTTATCATTTAGTTTTGGCGCAGGCATCAAGTATGCAACTGAATATGTTATATCCATTGATGGGGATGCAAATGAGAAGAGAGAGAATGTATTAACCTTGAGAAGTTAATTAGCATCATTTTTCTACAATATCTGTGCTGCCTTTCTTTAGCCTCTTTCTCAGTGGTTACATCAGCTTTCAGTGAGAAGCTGCATATTACATTTCACTTGTTAGACGCTTTTATCCAAAGCGACTTACATACTCAATACTGTGGGCAATCCCCACAGGAGCAATTTGGGGTGAAGTGTCTTGCCCAGGGACACAACGACATGCTGACTGCAGTGGGGTTTGAACCTGTCCGAACACCAACGCACTAACCCACTACGCCACGCCTCCCACATATACTCAGTAAAGGGGATGGGAGTCTTTATACTTCCAAATAGAGCAGTGTTTCTTTGACCTGTCTTTTCTTTGCCAGTATTTACTGTACTAATACTGTGTACATGATGTGAGTCTACATGGTATGCAGCTGCCTAATGTTATCGTGGGACATTTATCTGTGTTATTTTGGCAAATATTCCAGGCTTTTTGTGTAACGTAACGGTACAATGTTTTCTGTCAGGGAACATGCCAATGTCATGTACTTCCAGTCAGTTTCACTTGGTGGCAGCAAATGTTTTCAATCAAAAACGATTAAGCTGACATTTCCTCTCTCTTTTGTGTCTTTCGTAGTACTTGCAAAGAGAACAAAGGCATCTACTCAGCCATGCGTCTGGACAAACTCTTCAACATCTCCTCCTTCCTGAACTCTACAGTGGTCAGTAAACTCAAGACACAACATTAAAACATTCGTTCATATGCAGTGACTAACCAAGTATCTTTATATTACAAGTGTAAGATTATGGATGTGTTTGCAAGTTACAAACGATTCAACAAGTTCTGGTGTCACTTATTTGGCAAATGCAAATGTACAAACAAGATACTTCTCAATACATGTATGTTTTAAATAAGCAGTCGGTAAGGGAGTTCTATATGGTACTGTAGTTCTGATTTATCTGAATCTATGTTGATGTTGTAAGGCAGTGATTCTCAAATGGGGGTACGCGGACCCCTGGGGGTACGTTGGGGGTACTGCAGGGGGTACGTGAGATTTAAAAAAAAGGCTAATTAAAAAAATACCATGCATGATTACAAAAATAATCTTAGTACAATAAGTTAAATAGAAAACACAATTTTATATAAAATATTCCTAGAACCACCAAGGGGGTCCTCATATAAACATGTCAAATGTGTGTATTGTATTTTATAGCTTTTCACAACATATCATTTTGTGCATTGGTTTGTTAAACATATTACTTAAATTGAAAAACTCCTTGGAAACATCTGTTTTATAAAATGTTATGTTATGTTATTTTTGTTCATGCATGAAGATGAAAATATCCTTAGTTTGTTGTAATGCATGCACGAAGGAGTTAATAAATCACACACTGAGGGAACATCACTATATTGCAATTATTTATAGGCTTAGGAGGAGAAGGAGAAGCACTGTTGTAAGGTATACTATACTCTGCAACTTCATGTAACAAAAATATTGTCAGGATATACAATAAAGAAGGCATTGTACTACATTCTCAAACCAAAGGTAGAATGAACTATTTGAACATGTAGCTAACAGTGATGTAGTGTCCAGAAATCTTCATCCTTGGCTGCAGGATCTAATTAGCATTACCTAATGATTTTTTTGCTGCCAAAACAAAGTCTGTGCTGACGGCCGATAGCTTTGACATGCCTCAGCCCTTACCTCAGTGTACGCCTGAGACATTACACTGATGTATGTTTCTATTTCTTGTTGGCTGCGAGCCAGCAACTCCTGCCTGCCTGAGACATTCAGTACTTTGCTGTCAGTTGGCAAAACTGTCTTGGCTTTTCCAAAACAACAGCTGGCATCCCCAATGCTGCTTCTCTTTCTGCATATTGGTCATTTATCTTCATTAATTGCCGGCACGATGCAAGTTTCCCAAAGTGTGTCATCCTACATGATAGGATTTGAGAAACAAAAAAAGATTATACAGTAGGTCAGTTATTTAATTGTTTGTGCAAAAGCTATATTGAAAAATCCTATGAAATATTGAGTTCCCATTTACCCATAACGAACAGTCGCAACATGTTAGCTTAAACAATTATTTGATCTTTTCAGATATTGAATAGCTGTCTATTCCACATTAAAATATCCCCTTCTTTTCAATCTGAGCAACAACATACATTACATTACATTCCCATGGTGAAACATGGTTCTCAATCAAGTCACTGTGATTATAGAGATATTGGTCTAATTCTTTAATGGGGGTTGAGATGTGAATAAAGTTGTTCTTCAGCTTGATGGTACCGTAGTGTCATTATCATAACATGTTAATCAGACCTTCTTAGTATCATATCCTCTTGGTCTTTGAGAGAGACCTTTTGACTTCACCATAATGCATACCAGAGTATATGCTCACCTGTTGTCAATACATGTTGTCCCATAATAACTAAACGTACCATATTAACATTTCTAACATTATTAACAGTAATCGTCAAACAGTGCTTACCAGAAATTTAGAAATGGCCAAGTGTTGGTACTGTAGGGTAGGTCCTCCATTCATTCAAACCTTTATTTAACCAGGTGGTCCCATTGTAGGGATGCCAGAGATTATTCGATTTTTCGAATATTCGTTACAGACTCCATAATCGAAAATTATTTTTTTTAATTCGATTTTAATTATATATTTTTTTATTATAATTTTTCTTTTTCTTTTTTTTCCTGGCTTAGTTTCAACCAAAATATAGACTAATAATAGTAATAGTATTAATAATTGTAAATGGCCATTGGTCACACCACCAGTTTGTTGTACTGTAAACTTGGAGGAAGCCAGCAGCGCGGCGAATAATCGATTAATATTCGCCAGGGCTGTCCGATTTTCGATGTTGATCATGGTCAGTTTCTGGCATCCCTATCCCATTGAGATCATCGATCTCTTATTCAAGGGAGACCTGTCCAACATGGCAGCAAGTAGGTTACAACATGGACATAAAACAACAGATAACACAAAAGGACATCATATTTACAGGGCTACATTTGCATACCTAGAGACATTGACAAGTACCAACAGTATCAAGTATCATTGCACCTATCCGAGCTTTAAAAACATGCAGTGGAACCAATTTGCTCAGTTTCAAATATTTGTGAAGACTGTTCCCAGCAAGAGGAGCTGCGCACATAAAAGCTTTCTTACCTAAGTCAGTCCTTGCACTTGGCACATGTAACAAAGCCACATCATGTGATCTCAGGCAATAGCTACCTGCAACTCTCTGTGATCAGAGAGCAGAGGTAAGATGGGAGTGTACCCAACATGGCTTTATAAATTAACATGTACCAATGACTGAGCCTCCGTGCATGAAGTGAAGGCCAACCTGCCCTGGCATACAGGGTACAGTGATGAGTAAGTGCTTTACAGTTTGTAACAAATCTCAGTGTGCTGTGATAGGCGGCATCTAACTTGATCAGGTAATGGGCAGGTGCATTCATATAAATCAGATCCCCATAGTCCAGCACAGGTCAAAAGGTCACAGAGCCTTTTCCTGGCCTCAAGTGAAAACAGGACTTGTTTCTGAAAAAGAAACTTAGCTTCAACCTCATCTTTTTAAGCAGATTATTGACCTGAAGTTTAAAAGAGAAGCAATCGTCAAGCCAGATACCAAGGTATTTATAACAGGTAACCACTTCAAGTACTTTTCCTTGCGTAGTAACAATATCCAAAGCAGTCTCTGGCGTCTTTTTAGCTTTTGAAAATAGCATTACCTTGGTTTTATCAACATTTAAAAGAAGCTTTAGTTCAGAGAGCTGAGTCTGAATAATATTAAAAACAGCCTGTAACAGCCTCCTTAATGGAGGGACCTGCACAATACATCACGGTATCGTCCGCATAAAAATGTAAAGTTGCTCCATCCACATTTTGACCTAAGCTGTTGATATAGAGGGAGAATAAAAGTGGACCTAAAACAGAACCTTGAGGAACACCATTTGTAATGTTTAACCACTCAGAAGTGAGCCCATCAAATTGAACACATTAGGCGCGTTCACACCAAGTACTTTTCCCACAAAGGTTCCTGAGAACTATGATTTAGTTGCGTTCACACCAAAAAGTCCCAGGAACTAAATTAGTTCTAGAGAACCTTTTTCTCCCACGAAAGTACCTGCTCTCTAGCAGGGACTGATATGGACTGATGTGTCTGATTGGCTGGGCGGATTGCAAACCACGCCCCGTCAAACTCCCAAAAAATGTTGTGAAGCCGCCATTTTATTATCCTCGCATTGCATTATTAGCATTAGCATTAGCCCCACGCAGAAACGCAGAGAGACTAACTTATGACAACACAAAAGAAAACATGGGAGCGGAGGAGATGAGGAGGTGTCGGCGTTCTGGCGATTTACTCGGAAGGCTTCAGAAGAAGCTGCTGGGAGTCCCAGCAGCTTCTACTGAAGCCAGTCCCAAACTCCGGGGACTTCCGGCCGGGGACTTCGGGTGGCAGTATACGCCGTGAAGTTGTTTGCGGCCTGCCAGTAAACCCAAAGCAGAAGAAGAAGATCTAATGCCTAATCCACCCCCAGGAACTAATTTCCGGTGTGAACGCGATCTGTACTTAGTTCATGAGAACTAAAGAGTTCTCAGGAACCTTTGTGGGAAAAGTACTTGGTGTGAACGCACCTATAGGGACCTTTCAGAGAGTAGTTCACAAACCACCCCACTGCATGGCTGGATATGCCAATACTGGCCAGCCTCTGCTTCAAGATATGATGATCGACGGTATCGAACGCCTTGGAAAGATCAATAAACAGAGCTGCACAACTCTGCTTATTGTCTAAGATACCCCGCAATATCATTCACCACTTTCATTGTCGCAGTGATGGTGCTATGTTGCTTTCTGAAACCTGACTGATGTTTACATAGGATGTCATTTTTACATAAAAACTCCTTTACCTGTTCACTCACTAGGCTTTCAATAACCTTAACCAGAACTGACCATTTAGAGATGGGCCTATAATTATTTAATAAAGTGGCCTCCCCTCCTTTTAGTAAAGGCAGGACATAAGCTGACTTCCATACTTTTGGAATTATCGTTGTGCTGAGGGAGAGGGTTGAAAAGAGAAATAAGAGGTGGTGCAATAAAATCTGCAGCTATCTTTAACCGAAGAAAGGTTCTACGTTGTCTGGACCAGCCGGTTTCTTAGGATCTAACTTGGTTAATGCTTCATGAACGACTTCAATCGTAAAAGGAGAAAAACTTGAAACATTGTTCAGAGTCACGGACTGTGGTGTTCACAGCAGCAGAGTTAGAAACAGAATCAAACAGAGAGCCACAGGACACAAAATGCTCATTAAAACAATTTAAAATGGTGGCCCTGTCCGTTATAGTGCCAGATGCTGTGGTAAGGCAAGGAGGTAGCTCATTACGGATTTCACCGGTGGATATCGATTTAATGGCTTTCCAAAATGTTCTAGGATTATTCAGGTTCTTTGTGGTAACTGACAGATAATACTTAGACTTAGCACTTTTGATTTGAGATGTAAAGCTATTTCTTAGCTGCCTAAAACGAAGCCAGTCTACCTCTGAGCCTGAGTGCCTAGCCTTTGCCCAGGCTTTGTTTTTCTCATGTAGGAGACTAGACAATTCAGCAGAAAACCAAGGATTGTCTCGTCCCTTCACTCTACATTTACGCAGTCTATCTATAATTTCCATAAAACCAAGATAAAAATAAGACCATGCCGTTTCAACATCATCAACCCGTTTCGTCTCCGTGTGCACGGGGCCTAAGGTTGTTCTGACTTTACTACCCTTCGTGTAGCTTAATCTGCCAATTAAATGGATTAACTGATAAAACATTTAAATGAATTCCATCTTTTAAAGAAAAAAATAACTCTATACTCAGTAAAATGACTATTCTGAGAAATCCAAACCATTGTCAGCCCTGGGGTAAACTCCTGTTTCGGCATTTAAGGGTAAAGTTAAGAGAAACATTTTAGGAAACAAACATCTCCATTGCCAACATTTTTGTTGTGTTCTCTTCAAAGTGCCACAAAAAAGCTTGAAATTACATATTACTTTTCAAGCCTTTTGGAAAATCATATTTTTCACCATGGATCTCTTTTATGGTTATGGCTTTCATAACCGACAATACAATAAACCCTTATTGACCCATAAAGTCATTGTAGAAATGTTGTTTAATGTCCTCTCTTGGTTTAATAACTTGGTTGGGTAAGAAATGTAAGAAATGCATACCAATTTGTTCATTCATGTAGCAACTTTCAACAACAAGTCAACAAAAGTGCTTTATGCATTAATAAGGACTGCAATTAAGAGTTACAAGAATGATTTGTCCACACAAACAACCTCAATAAATGTAATTCTGGTATGCTATGCGAAATACTATCCAAACCACATCTTTAAAATAGTTTGTCACTAACGTTTTTGCTTAGCATTTTTGTAGGCCTATCATTATGTTAACAATTTGTATGTATTCACCCAGTTCAAAGACTAAAACTGTCACATACTGTACATAGAAACCTTGGTGAGAGATGTGAGATGTTAGGTTAAGACTATTTGAGAATCCAAAATGTAAAATAACATAATCAAGCCGTAGTGTTTTACATGCAGTCCTTGTTAAAACGGTTCCTTTTTGTTCACAGTTCACTAAGGATGTGGTGAGTCAGCTGGAGAGCGTTAAGATCGACCTGAGGGGAATAATCCTGATGGAGGCCGAGGGGAAGCAGAACCTCATGGATTTCTCTGACGCAGGGCTGTCAGAAATCAACTATGCAGACTACTTGGAAGAGGTGACACATAATGCATAACATAACCATTAGGGGTGCACGATTCGATTAGATTTCTTGGGGTCACGATTCCATTCACAATCGATTCGCGATTCAAAACGATTCGCGATTCAAAATAGCTCAGGAGTCCGCCCTGTGAGGCATGAAGAGCGGGAGTGAAGAGGATATCCTGGTGTGTTTCCCTGGATGCGGCATAAAGTCTAAGTGCCATGTTAGCGGGACATTATGGAGCTCACGCCGTAGAAAAAATGGAAAACAGCGTTGTGGCAAGACTGAAAAATGTGAATCGATTCTTGGAATCTCTGAATCGATTCTGAATCGGCAGAGAGAGAATCGCGATTCTTATGTGAAACGATTTTTTTTGCGCTCCCCTAATAACCATTAACTGCTTACAATTGCCATGCTTACATTTTGGATTCTTTATTATGAACTTGTGGCTACTTTGTAATCGAACTGCTGCACCACAATTTCTCTTAGAAATAAAGATTTATCTAATCCAAAAATGTAATAAGTATAAGCCCAGACAGATCACACTTAAACTGTGCATGATTCAAATTCAACAAATGAACTGAAAACAGAAAAATACATTCACATAATAACTATTTCAGTCAGACAACTCACGTGTTCTTAATATATTTATTATAGCAGCATATAGTTTGAGTTTGGCGTATAGGCTCGGGCCTCATCACTCCACAGATTTACAAAGAACATTGAGTGATGATTAGATAACTATCCCCCGAGCCTACAGGTGGAAGCTGGGGTGGAGCTGGGGTGGTGGTGGGTCAGGCAAGCAGCAGCAACATGAAACACAGCAGTAGGAACATGACATGAACGCAGCAATAGCAAGTGAACACAGCAGTGGCAGCAGCAGCATAGCGAGGCAGAGGCAGAGAGATCTGGCAGCTTAAATAGAGCGGCATGTTTAGGAGAATGTGTTTGGTTGGTTGTAAGAGGGACGAGGTGCGTCACGTGTTAATGTATCATTGGTGCTCGAGTTGACTGCCTGAACTAGCTCGCAGGCTTCGCCCCATATATGATCTGTATGGAAATTACAAAGTAAAAGTCAAATACAACATTTAAGAAATACTCTGAAACGTTACTTTAGTAAAAGAAGCAATACCACATTGTGAAAAGTAGTAGTCATCATTCAAAAATATATATATCCAGGAATATTTTTTCACTGATTCCTTTATGTGTAATTAGCCAGTTTAAGTGAAATATAAAAAGAACAATGTCCCTGTGATATGCAGTTGAGTAAAAGTATAAAGAAGCATCCAATGGAGATATTCAAGTAAAGTAAAAGTACCTCAAATTGTAAGTACTAAGAGAACATGTATTTCCATTCTACCACTATAGGCTCTGACGTCAATTCATTAGTGATATCTCTTTATACATACCAGTTCAATGAAAGACCAGGGTAAATATTGATAACAGATTGTTCTATACATATACTATAATGGTATATGTACTTTAAAGGACTGTTACCAGAAATAGCATGGTTCCTAAGGGTCTGTTAAACCCCCCCTTCCTTGGCTGTCAGTTAACATACAGCAGGCAGCCATGCTTTAAGCAATAGGAGCTGCGACCTGACACAGTACACTGGGTTCTGTTGAGCATCACTGAAGCCTGATTATCCAAAAGTATTCCTGCCAAGGCAAAGAGAGCGTAGGAACAAGTCGGGACTCGGCACTCCCGTCTTCTTCGACACTACCTGTCAGGTTCACTCAGATGTATTTCTTCTGAGAGCAAAGAAGAGGTTGAAGGACTCCATTCAAGTGCACCACCTGTCCTGATTCACAACTCACTCTCAACAGTCAGGAGGAGAGGTTTGAGGTTCTTAAACGTAGATAATAATAGTGTATTATGAGTAGAAATATATTACAGAAAGGACCCTTACAATTATGCAAGTTTACAAACCCCTTGTCTTGGCCATTTCCTGCAATATCTATAGAACATTTAATCTAAATAATCTTTTATTGTGCATTGCCCTTTTTGGCAAATGAATTAAAAATGAGTGTGGGGAGGTTAAAACAAAGAGATTGTGTATTATTCAGATGATCAATAGTTCCTTTCTTTTAAAAAATATTATGGTTTTAATCAAAAACTGGTACATAGACAAAATGTCTCTGCTGCTAAACACACTGATTTGATCTTGTGCATAATGTAGTGATAGCACCATGTTGGCTTTTTATTTCATATTTAGCCACTGCTATGTTTTCATTCCTTCTAGTTATTTGTACCTCCTGAGCACATGGATGGATTGCCTCCGAGTTTAATAAGTATTTAGTGCTTAAGCATTTGCTTCCAAAGGAAATACGGGAGCAGTGAAGTGGTTTTACAATTCAACGTTGCCCTATTGATGTGTGTTTTTACTACAGCAGCTCAGGCTAATTATGTTTTAAGTTAACAGTCATTCCAAGGAGCAGTGGGACTTTTGAAATGTAAAAGCAACAAAATGAAATCGTTTTTTAAGTGTGTTTTATTACAGTATGCAGCTAATAATGGATGATAGTCTCGAAGTGTTTTGCCCTCCAAAATGACCACTGAAAGAAGATGATTTATTCCTTTCTTTATACCCGCCAGGTCAACAAAGGAGTTACAGTGATGGACCTGCTCACATATGCCAGAGAGCTGGAGGCGCAGACAGACCTCATGGTAAGAACACCTTGGTGCTTTTATACGTTACATTACATTTAGCTGACACTTTTAAGGCTAACACACACACATGTACATGTTTCTTTACAGATACATCATTAGATTAACTTGTTTCTCCGCCTGTGTGTGTGTTTCAGCCCAGAGGCGGTCTGCAGAGCTCTCTGAAAGGTCACATCGGCACTCTGCGGCAGATCCACGCTCAACAGGTCATCCCCATGGAGCAGGCCATGGTAATGCCTCATTATTATTTTTTCAATCGCTTAAAAACATTGCAAAAACAGCAGCTTTTATTGTATTTTCCATCTGAATATGTGGCTTAAATCTGTTGTTTTACGACGGGGAGACAATGAACTGGCACGATATCAGGATAATAATATGTGCAGCTAACCTAGAAGTGTTTATTATTAAATACGAATGTTTCTCGTTAGAATGTTGTCGAGCTTGGCAGTCAGTGTTGAAGAGGAATGGACCACATTTCTTAACCACAGTGGCTTTAAAAGACCAGAGAGCAATGCAATGCCGCGGGGCACGTTGTGTGCGACTGAGGGATGCCTTTTCTTGTAAAAAATGTACAGCTCTTGTTCTACTATTGCTGTAAGGGCAAGTCAATGCTGTACGTTCTTACAGATTCTTAGCTTGGAGGGTTGCTCGGGGACACACTGGGAAAAGAAGGAAAAAGATGAAGCAGGTTGAAGAAAATATGACAAAAAAACTGAACTAAAGAAATGAATGCAAAACTGGATTTGACCTTTTAGGGTATACTAATACTAAATACTATTTATTTGAAATCAAAAATAGAATTTAAATAATATTGATAATAATATAAATATATCTATATAAAAACTAGATCAAATGACTATTGTTTATATAAAAATGACAATCAGCGACAAAGTCAGAGAATTGCTTGGAGGGAGCAATTTAATGTCTTTGAGCTCATTGCTTTGGTTTTAGGGCCCGTAACGTTACAATACAGCAAAGCCTTATTATAATTGTAATTATAGCTCTGTATACATATATAAAATAAAATGTGTAGGACAAAGTTCATAGAATAAAAAGGTAGAAAACAGTATTGCATGTACGTAATGTAACAGTCCAGGCTTAACAGCAGTAGTATTATGACGAGATGGTGGGGACCAAAAACAGAGCAACAAGAGAGCGAATTTGGACTAATAGAAACGCTTACTATTTTTAAATCGAGACTAAAACATATCTCTTTGCCGCTGCTTTTAATTGAGATGCTCATATTCGAACTACAGTATGCCTTTTAAACATGTATTGTATACCTGTGGTGTTTATTTTTATTATTTTATTATCTTTGCTTTGTAATGTCTGTTGTAAAATTGTATAATGTGTTTTTAATGTATTTATTCCTAAAAAGTCTTTTAATTTGTTTTGTAAAGCACTTTGAATTGTCGCGTACAGAAAAGTGCTATATAAATAAACTTGCCTTGCCTAATATACATTCATCAGGTGGCCAGAAACACATCTCTAAATTATCACTATTGTTGAATGTGTGTAAATTAGCAGCTAAACATTTTACTAAGTGTTGTGTTCACAGCTTGTTTCACTGCCAAAAGGTGCCCCAAAAATTAATGAAAGTAGTCATACAGAAACTCTACTTCAGAATGCAGTCATTGATGTGTTATCCATGGGCTAATGCTAATTCAAGGGAATGATTACAAATTAGACAAACATATTCATATCATCAAATGTGGAGTGTTTTGACCCTCAGGCCACGTTCAATCATCCCATGTTGCGAAAAACACATTAAATATAATTTTTAATTTTCCCTGTCAATACTATAATATTGAATAACACCAGGGTTTTACAGCTACT
Source organism: Gobionotothen gibberifrons (assembly GCA_943591055.1). Classification (NCBI taxonomy): domain Eukaryota; kingdom Metazoa; phylum Chordata; class Actinopteri; order Perciformes; family Nototheniidae; genus Gobionotothen; species Gobionotothen gibberifrons. The sequence goes on along the minus strand of CALSBZ010046683.1, from coordinate 1,643,934 downwards.
GGACATTCAAACAGTGACGCGCTTCAACACCACTTTTACAACCGATTCTTATGTTTTTCTTTTTCCACTTTCCACTTCAAGAAATATGTTAGAGCGAGGGTAAGCTGAAATGTGTCCATACCATGTATTTAGTGTCCCCATTCATTATATGGATCATTTAGAGATATTGTATCTCACAGATGAGATCTGAGAAATCTCATTCTGGCTGGTATTGTGGGATATTGTGTGTGCTTGTGTTTGTATTTACATAAACGTATCCTATTCAATGGTGTTAATCATGGTTTTGTACCAAAATATTCAATGATATCCACTTTAAGAAAAGAAATGCTAGTTTAATCCAGTTATTAATTTGGTATAAAAGCTCAGTTCTCTCCATTATTTTTGTGAAAATCAAGAAAATATTCATAATTTCTTTCTTTGCTATGTGGATATTACATTTTGGAACAAAAATCTTCAGCATGCTTGTTATAAAAGCAGAATATTGTTCATCAAGTGGTGTTATTACCTGGTCTCCCTTTGTGTTTCTCTGGTGTAAATGGCCCCTACAGTAACGGTACGTCCACACAGCGGCTTTGGAAAAAGCTTGCCGGCGGGCGTGTCTGACGCTCGACCAACAACCAATCACATGACTCTCCCGCCCCTGACACACAAGCAGCGGTTTGATTGGCTAGAGCTTGTACTGGCATATGATTTGATTGGCTGACGCTTCCATCGAAAGCTTCAGAAGATTCAAAAGTTGAACATTGCTCAACTTTTGAATCCTGAGATGCCTGGAAATCTCCGCTTTGCTTCCCACAATGCAGTTCGGCAAAGTGACGTCACCCCATTCAAAGTGAATGGGCAGAAGCGTTGGAAGATTTTTTTAACGCTGCTGTGTGGATGTACCGTAAGTGTTTCCCCTGACTTTTCAGGTTTCTGGTGTTAAATTGTGCGTTTCTTTTTCTTTTTAAAGAGCGCATTGAACCAGAGTATGAGGTTCCTGGAGAGAACAGCTTCAGACCTGCCAGTAAGCCAACAAGCTCTTCAGTATACATCAGACATATAGGCTTAGATTAAAGTCAAAACTGATTAAATCTGTATTTTCTTCCCTGCAGAACAAAGTTTTAGCAGTTCTGGAGGCGATTGAAGCGGCCCAGTCCCTCATCTCCCAGAATGCAACACAATTAATCAATCAGGTAACGCATGGATACCTTACTTTGTTCATATGTGCTGTTGATCTGCACCTCACATTTTGTCTTAATCCGTTACAGGAAACGGGAAAATACACGGCCACCATTGTTGGCTACTTCAATCAATACATAGAATGGGTGAAGACTTCAGTAAGTGTTTGCGTGTTGATTTGTTCGCTTTATTTGCACATTTTTAAAACACAAAAAGGTCATAAAGAGTCAAATGAAATCTAAGAAAAGTCAAATACATGTGCAGGTGAGGTAGAAACTAGGGATGCCAGCGATTATTCGATTTTTCGAATATTCGTTACAGTCTCCAGAAAAATTCGAAAAATATTTTTTTTAATTCGATTTTATTTATATATTTTTTCATTATTATTTATGTTTTTCTTTTTTTTCCTGGCTTAGTTTAGGGGGTGCGGCGAATAATCGATTAATATTCGCCAGGGCTGTCCGATTTTCGATTTTGATCATGGTCAGTTTCTGTCATCCCTAGTAGAAACCCACTATAGGTTTATCAAAAACATATTTAAGTATACAAAACAAACGTATCTTAGGTGTATACTTGAAGAATTAGATTATTATATGACTCAGTCAAAACCAAACAGTGTTAGTACACAGACAGAAATGCACTTTGCATGGTACATGAGTCAATTCAGAGAAGACCAATATAACAATTACAACCTCTATAAATTGGAGGAATTTGCTTTGTGGCTCATTGGTTTTGGCCGTAGCTAACTAAAGGAATTCACAACAAAGTAAAAAAACAAGAGGAAAGACACGTTTGAAGCCTGAAGCTATTTCCTTAGAGCTGTCAATAGGACATTTTTATTTCAATCACAATGTTTTTGTAGTTTTGTGAGAACACTTAAAGTACAAGGACCTACTCAGACCTATTGTGCAATGAGAAGCTAGACTTTCCGTAAGTACTTAAGAATGGTACCAAGAGAGGATTTCATATTTTTAAGCCGCAAACAGAATGAAACATAAGAGTCTGACGTGTTCCTGAATCTGTTTGTCCTGATGTTTACTGATTATATCTCTCTCCCTGCAGCTGGCCTTAGAGGTCGCACCGTGCAAGCCTTTCAGCAACATGCTGGACACGGCGGAGATCATTACTTGCAGTTTTGTGGTCGACTCCATGGTAATGATATCAGGGAGAAAGAACCATTTAAATATGATTGGGAATGTTTAAAGAGGTCAGGGTGGTGCACCACAACTTTTTTTTGTATATTACATTTAACAGTGATCAGGTAAATCAAAAATATGCAAGACATGAGTTGGCAAAAGTGTGGATTTGAATTTACATCACAGTTTGTTTGAAGCTAACAATTTAATTAATCATGCATCCTTCTGGAGATATTTTCTTTATGCACAATTTCGTCTGTAAAATGTCTGAAACTTCATCTAACATGTAGGCCCAATATAGCAATCAGTACATATGACTATTTTGTCAAAACAACCTTCTGAAACCTAAAAATATTGAATTTACAATCACTAAAGATAAAGAAAGAAGCAAATCCTATTCTTATAACTAGGGAAAATTGGGCGTAAATGACTTCATTGATTTATAACTTATCACAATTAAAATACTGGACTATTGGTTTGGTTTTTTTCTCCACAGAACACCTTCTGGATGGGCCTGGGCTGCAGCGCTCTCTTCCTGCTGCCCAGCATCATCCTCGCCGTGAAACTAGCAAAGTTCTACCGCAGGATGGACACAGAGGACGTGTACGACGAGTGAGTAGGAATATGTGTTACTCCTTTACAGATGCATACATTTATTTTATAGTTTAAACTGCAAAAGATTAATCTCGTTAAGACAGTGTTTAGTCTTTACAATTGATATTATTGAATATGCTGTGGATGGTTCTTTCTCTCCAGCTTCTTATGTTCTACCCGCCTTCTGCAAGTTATATCTAGCTAAGAAAGAGGAATTTCACTTTTAAGTTTGTAGTTGTATAATAGACGTACTTAATCATTTGAATATCATTTGAACTTAAATTGATTCACGTTTTTAAATCTACACTTCTTCACACTTTTGAGTTTAGGATTCAGTGACTTCTATAACATTGATGTATTTCCTTCTGCCTTTTCTCCCGTTTGTAGTTCCTCTGTTTCTGGGACTTGGCATTTTACTTTGTGATAACCATTTCTACGATTTCCATTTTCCATATCTTTTTTTTTTATTGTTTCATCCCTCTCTGTCAAGCACTTGGCACTTTACAAAGAAACATTGACACATTTGTCAATTTACATTTCTTCTTCGTGCACCTTCTGTTCTCTCATTTAATCCCAGCTTCACACAAACATGACGCAATGTCTCCATCAGTTGTCATGTGATCTGTGCCGGGTCACATGTCTGTGGTGCATTTCCATCGCTCAACATTTCAATCAAATGTTTATGTTGTTGTTTTTTGTGTATCTTTATAGCATTGAGACAATGCCCATGAAAACGTAAGACTTTTAAACCACCTCCCTCTCCTTTTCAACTTCTCTCACTCTGTGCTTTTCTCCGGATCTTGTAAATAGACTTGTTTACTAAATTCTTGGTGCTGGTTTTACGTTTTTAAGCTTGAAATCGCTCTTATGGGTGGATGGTGTGGCTTCTTGTCGTGTGCTACCTTTGAGAAGTGCCCCTTACCTTTTAATGAAGGGCTCTTGAAATCATTACCTTACAAGTCCACCTGTTTTTAGTAATAGTGTAAATAAAACACTATGGTTTATACTCCAAAAAATATTAACATTCTTGAAAAGTTTGATGACTTAGAAAATAAGCATTTCTACTACAAAGCTTTGATCGGCATGTCTCTTACATTACATTTTTCATCCCTTTTTTGTATACGACATTTTGTTTTCAGTATGGAAATTGGTAATAATGGTTATCATAGTGAGAGGTCACAAGGTATCCCAAATCCTATGATGACAAGGTAACCCTTAAAATAATCCTGTTACTGCATGCTATGGGAGGTGGAGGCATGCCTGGGGACGTGGGATTCTTCACAAGCATTATGACGAGTGCATGCCTTTTGAGGGAGTTGATTCATCACACACACGTACAGTACACACACACACACACGGTGGTCAGCTAATTGACAATAACAACAAAGCTGACAAGTAATGGTAGCTTTTATTAGAAAAACATAATATAAGACGTTAAGAGTATTTTCATTAAAAAAAGTACTTTAAAACAGGATTAAATAGATTTTGTGAGGAATTTTAAAAGAATATTTAGACAATTTCAGAAATATGCATATTTACTTTCCTCTCTTAAAGGTGGGGTAGGTCATTTAGGAGAAACCAGCTCGAGTGCGTTAGAATTTGAAAATACACAGCCGGAAAAAATCTGCCACTTCCGTAGAGAGCCCCTCCTCCAACACACGCGAACGCGCACACATGACCAATGAGGGCACGAGATAAGTTTGTGCACAGATGGAAGGCTGACAGGCAGGTAGGCCATCCAGTTATTTTAGCCGGGTCGGCTCAGATGATTGGTCGTGCTTTTTACAGCGCCACGGCTTCCACAGATGATGTTTTTTAATGGATTTGTTGTCAAAGCGCTTAAGATATTCATTGCTATCGGGATGTTAAGAACATTCCATGGAATATAACAAAAAGAGTATCTCGAGCCGGTTTCTCAAACTTACCTACCCCACCCAAGTGGATTTGTCCAACTATAGCAACAATGCGGTTCAATTTTATGGTTTTTAGTGAAATGTCATCCATGAAATGCACACATTAGGGTGAATTGTAATGACTTTAATGGTCTTTTGACTTTTAAACTAGCAAAATACTCACCACTTATTGGCTAACACACTAAACTAAGAAGTGAAAATAGTAAACGCGTTAAAACATCAGCATTATCATTGTGAGCATATTGACATTTAGCAAATACAGTTAGAGTAACAGAGATGAATTAAGACAAAACATTGGGAATCATATTTGTTATCTTTTAAGACAGCCGGGATATGTACTCCCGGTGCCAGTCGTTATGCTAAGCTAAGCTAACCATGTCCGTATTGAATGCAAAGCAATGAGAATAGAGGGATCTGCTGTTGTAAATTCTTTACTGAGTCTTCATGGTAATATTTTTGCTACCATTACTTCTCGTTATCTTCTTTCGCTATGTTCTGCTGTGTGGTTTTCGGGGGAATCTACTAACCTACTGCATGCTCTGTATGTTCCTGTGGAATGAAAAACCTTCCTGTTTCTTCTCATTCAGAGTGAGCCAAAACCCACCGAATGTACACCTGATCATTTTGCTCAGAGAGAGGCAAGCATGTCAAGCTTTGGTGTGCTGCAAATGCTGCTCCTTTGATTTCCTCCTTTATTAACAAAAAGGTCTAACTGCATGTCGTGTGTTTTCAAGTTGCATTTGGAAGAGGAGACGACTCTAACAGAAGCTACTGTATAGGGAGAGAGCAAAACAGCTGGACCAAACATCTTCGCTTCAGCGTAATCTTTTAAACTCATTGAACTTGGGTTTCATTCCAAAAGCTGGAAGGCAAAACCCAAAGAGAAAATGTTTTTGGGCAATTTTTATGATCTTTACTTGTAAAACATTTAAAAAGATATAAAATCTTAAAATGAGTACAAGATGTTGGAATGACGATTACGAATCACTGTCCACAAATACCCCATGTATCCACAACCTCATTTGAGCTAAGGTTACAACGGCTGCTACTGAAACACTGACACTTTACCCTCCAGTTTATCTTTTAAAAGTATTATTTTTTATAAATTAATATTTTATATTAACCTGTAAAGAGACACAAGCAAAGTGGTCACATTCACACAACCGGAGTGATTGAATAACATTTTGGAAGCCACACATTTTAGAACTTGGTTAAATGATCCTTTCGTAAACCCTATTGATCAACAAACCCCACTAATGTAAACTTCATTTTATACTTTAAGACAACTCCCTACTCACTGCCCCTAATGTGAGGATACAGTTCATCCATCGTGATGTTCATAAGCTGTCTTGCTCTCTGCCTCGTCAACCACT
>CALSBZ010046683.1:1614838-1637357 GCA_943591055.1 Gobionotothen gibberifrons | reverse complement strand
TGTGTGTGTGTGTGTGTGTGTGTGTGTGTGTGTGTGTATATATATATATATAGCATCCCTACCTATGACACTATGAACAGGTTCCCGCGGGCCTCGGCTCCTCCGAGGCACATCGACTGGTGACAGAGAGCCGGCTCTGGTTCTGGCTCCTGAAAGGTACAGAAAACCTGCGTCGGACCTCTGTTTACACTTTTTAATTTAATTCCTTCCTTCCAATCTTTAGTCTTTCTTTTGCACAGCCATCATCTCGTCCCGCTGTTCGTCTGTCATGAACACGTAATCTTTCCCTCTCCTCTGTTTTTAATCTTAGTTATTTTTAGTACCTCTTCTAACCAAACTCTTTAACACTTCTTTACAGCTTGTGTTAGTGCTGTTGTGCTAACAGTGACTTTGCAGGAAAACCATCATGGTGAGGGTTGCCAATTTTAGAATCACTAATGAACCATTAATGTCTGCTGGTTGAAAATACTGTATGTTTTCTTCTAAAAACTGCTTTATTATTTTACTGAACGTCAAATAGCATAATGTCAAGGTTACTCATAAATACATTTGAATATCTGCAAGGAAATGCATTATCCCCAGAGGACAGCAGGTTGTATAGGACTAATATAATAAAGGTTACATTTCTTCAGTTGCAAAAAGCACCACACAGTTATTGAAATTCCTCTGTGGAGCTTCAGTGAAGGCTAATGCAGCGTCCACACGGCGGCGTGCGTTGAAGCTTGCCGGTGAGGTTGTCTGAAACTCGACCAATTACATGAATCTCCCGCCCCGGACACACAAGCACGCGGTTTGATTGGCTAGAGCTTGTACTGGCATATGATTTGATTGGCTGACGCTTCCGCCGAAGCTTCAAAAGTTGAACAGTGCTCAACTTTTGAAGCGAGCAACGCAAAGCCACGGAACCACAATGCAGTTCGGCAAAGTGTGACGTCACCCCATTCAAAGTGAATGGGCAGAAGCGTTGAAGCTTCAACGCACGCCGCCGTGTGGACGGGCCGTAATCTGACTGCACTCGTATGTCTGTTATTTCACAAAACAGTCAAACTACATTCATCTCCTGGTTCATTCAAAAGAAAATAATATGTTGTGCTAATTAGATTACATGTTACTTGTTAGACGCTTTTATCCAAAGCGACTTACATACTCACGTATGTAAGTCCCCACAGGAGCAATTTGGGGTGAAGTGTCTCAGGGACACAACGACATGCTGACTGCAGTGGGGTTTGAACCTGTGCTCCCCTGATCCAAACACCAACGCACTAGCCCACTGCGCCACAGCCTCCCTAATAAAAAAAGAAAAATGTTCTATGAATCTAATTAATTATTTGGAAATATTTGTTTTTCTAGTGCCGTCACAAACTGGAACTAAAAGACACCATAGTAAGTATGTTTGACTAATTACATTTTAGAAATAGAAATAAATAAAAGGTGTTAAATGTTGCCAAAGTCATGAACAATTCTGGGACGAGGTGCTTTATTGAGAACTAGTGATATTACCTCATGATAAGTTTTTAATTTACTGACATGAAGAGTTACGCAAAGCAGTAAAAATGTGGAGTAAAAACAGTGGAGCAATGCCTGGATATATTTGGTATATTTTTTGTTTACTAATCAAAACCTTTCTTTTGTTCCTTCTTTCTTCAAGCTGTTTGTTTCACGAGGCCTCGGACCAGAAGAAGTTCAATCGAAGCTGGTTTCCTTACAACAAAAGAACACACAAAGCCCTTTGGGTGTTTTTTTGTGTTATCTTTTAGTGATCAACTCAACCTCCTCAATCAAGCAGATCACAGCCTTCGGTTACAGAAGCCTGCTCCCCTTCAAAGAAACTGCCTGCAGGACATCAAACGTCTCCTTAATCAATCTGAGCCAGGCTTGTTGTGCATTTTTTTTTTTTTTTTTCATGGACTGCTGCGTCTGCGTTTACATTTGTTCAGACATAAAACTGAGCTGAAGAATACATTCAGCGAGAGGACAATAACGGTGATGCCTGTTATCGTAATGTACTTGTCTGTGCTTGAGAAGACAGAAACTGAAAGGTCCTCTGAAGGTCATGGCGAGCTGCTAGAGGAACTTTTTCTCCTGCTCTTAGGATGGATCTATCACATTCAAAAGACGCCTATTCTAAAAAGGGGAACAGTCTGTCGTTGTATCTCTAATGTAAGGTGCACATTAACATGGAATCCAATGTGTTTAGTTGAGAATGGCACACAGTGTTTCAAGATGAGTGAGAACTGAATGATAGAAATAAGGCGGTTAAAATAGAGACAAGTTGGTCCCAGGTGGATATATATTGTGATTAATATGAAAGACTTTAGCATGACTTTAAAACAAAAATGTTTACAATATTACAAAACATCCAGACACCACTGCTGGTTGCGGGGATTTGCAAAAGACTGGTTGCCTTTCAGAAGTTTGTTTCATGCAGTTTTTGTTTTTACAGATATGGTCCTTTCTTAAAAGGGAAAATGAACCCATGGATGCTCTTACACTGAACATGTCAATATCAATATCAGAAGTTTGACCAAAGAGGGATTTCCATGCTCAGAGGCATTCATTTAAATCGTTGTTGACCCCTCAGGTTTAGCTTGGGACCATTTGGTACCACATTTGAAAAAAAAACATTAGACAGCTGAAAAGCATACCTCCATTTAAGAAATCCTGGTTTGGGCATTAGTCAAATGAGTACCATTGATACTCAAACTAAATCAGTAAAATGCACCATTAAATATAATTTAACCAACAGTGTAAGCATTAAGGTGGATTTTCCCTTTAATTCATAAAGTTCGTTTATATATATATATATTACAAATGATGACAAAGTGTCAGGCTTATAGATTGTTCCCTAGCTGATGAATTGATTAACAAGCTATCATGTTGAGTTCACTAACATGACACTTTTACTGAGATGTTTCTTGCTTTCATAGTGATGATATGTTTAAAGTGGAGAAATACTTTCTCAAGCCAAATTATTTTTCTTACCATAGGTCTCAGTCTTTAGTAAATGATGTGCTTATTCAGTTTGTGCTTTTTAAACCCCACAGTAGCTATGGATACATTCACAGTATACTGTACAAGTGAATGTATTCAAGAGCTATTTCTTATTTTTGTATAACTTGATGATGTTGGTTGAGAAATATGCTGAACTCTTATCGATAAAACGCATTAGACAAGCCAGTCCAGTTGTCCCATCCTCGCCGCAATGTTTACACATTAGATTTAGACAATCCATTCATGGGACAATTCAAATATCAGAAAACCAGAAGAATGCTTTCCGGTTTACACGGTGGATGGTGTCCAAGCACACTGTAGAAAAATAAATGTCCATCTTAACATGGAAAGCTTGAATTTTACAGGTCTAGCTAATTGTATGTGCTCCAAATGTAAGAGTTTAAAATATAAAAAATATGATTTAAAGTTTATTCAAGTAAAGAAAAACATGAAATAAATTAGAACAATTTAATATTTAAACAGTATTTTGGTAATATTCGTAAGACAGCTGACTAATTTAACTCATTCATTAGTTTAAATTATCAAAGGAATAAGTTTCATAATTTGGGATAAAAGTTGTGACATCACAAAAGTACTTAACATTAGGTAGCTAGTGGGTGTTTCTCAATGTCGAGGACGCTTCCTTGGTAGTCAGGTCCTTCAGAAGCGAGGCAAGAATCCTTCCTAGTCTCGGAAATTGGTCCGTGCGCAAAGCATTGTGGGGATTTTAAGACCACGGAGGATACACATGTGCAGCCTCGATATTTCCCGCAACGAAGGACGCCGGCCTCGGTAGAATTCCAAGCATCCTGGACATTGGAACAGTCCTTCGGCGGGACTCGATGACGTAGCATCCTTGAAATAGTGGCACATGTGTAGACTCCGCGGCCTTAAAATCCCCACAATGCTTTGCGCACGGACCCATTTCCCCAAATCTGTGGCGGAAAATGTAAGGCGGGGCCTCATGTGACGCACACTTGCACACTTGCTCGCCTGTATAAACTACTGCATATAGGCTACACAACTGTATACGTTAAATATGCATAAGCAGTATGCTGCATACTGTAGTCTTAATGTGAAAATCTTACTAAGATCATCATTCAAAATCTAAAGCATGTCTTTAGATGACAGTTTTTACTTGTTTCTTTATTAAGATGGACATTTTTGAAGTACCAGTGGGCTCACTTTGACAGGCCATCATTCTTGTCCGCTATAGCGTCTGTATGTGACCCGTCTTGGGAGATCAATGGTGTGATTTGACTTTAAGTGCTAAAACTCGGTATCGTGTATCTGAACCTTCAGATACATCAAAGAAAGGTTTGAACAGTGATGCTCTAAAAGTTAGGCACTGATGGAGCAACTGAAGAGGAACTTCTTATGTGGGGGGGGGGACGAAGAGAGTGTATACATTGTGAATAAACTTTGAAATTCAATCTATCATTGTTATGTTTTTCAGTTTTTATTTCATTTAGTGCCTTCACAACAATGCCAAACTGGTTCTGTCAACATAACAAGTGTGGTGTCTTGAATGGGAAGTGCGTTTTTAGGAAATCAAAAGAAAAATGCAATATTTGTGGAAAAGTAAAAAAAAACATAGCACACTTGAATACAAGCAAGATTGGCAAACTGTAAATATTTAAGGCTACATGAATTAAAATAGTGATACGCTATTTAAAGGGACTGTATAGTAGTTGTTAATGTCAAAACAATAACATGAAAAGTCAGAAAAAGTGGTGATCATAAGTGGGACTCGACTTAAAATGTGTATGCAAAAAAATGTATGATATAAAAAAATGTATCATGTAATTGTTGACGATATATTTTTGTTCATGATTTATTCAAATGAAAAGTAAATAAAAGTAATCAATCAAATGTAATGATGTATAAAGTACACTATTTGACAGTTTTAAAGTAGCAGGGTTTACTAAACACCTAATTAAAGAACAAGTGCCTGAGTAAATGTACTTCTTAGTCACATTGCAGCACTGGAAAAACGAGACATCCTGCTCATAGTGTATTTTAAAACTTTAACACAATCCTGCACATTCTTCTGTGGTGCTGCCACTTCTGGCCAGAGCCCACTGGTTGCAATACTGGTCAGCTATTTTCAATAGGAGATGATTATCTTCTTCCATAGGCTTCGTTCTGAGGTTTTACTTCTGCACCAACCAGCGTGTGGATAAACACCACCAGAAAAACCACATGCAGACTCATTCCTACTTCTAAGTAGGCTTGTATAAAACATACATGAGAACAAAGAAAAAAAAACATTCAAAAACAGAAGCAGCGGTTCAGACAAAATTCTATTTTGTATGTGTTTACTTGCACATCAGTCACGGTTTTTTAAATGGTTATTTCCCAGTTTACACAAGTTGTACATTACGGTAGAATGGTTGTTTTTGCAATGCAGAACAAGTTGTACTTATGGTATAGGCAATGTTTGTTTTCTGAGATTCTGTACTGGTAGAGCTGTACACTAAGAGCAGGAGATCCAATGGCTCCTACAATAAAGTGCCCTATAATGGGCTCTGGAGAAAATATTAACTCTACTCTCAGGATTGTTTTATTAATATTTGTATTGTTATTTCATAGCTTATTGTCCTATGTTAAGAGCAGCCACACAAAACAGCGCCTTACAGGAATAGATAGAAGCTGTTTTAAACTCAATAAGATAAGAGGCATCGGACAAAGTGTTCGGTGAATATGCTGCAACCTCAGGAGAACACAAAACTCTCTGGGGGTAGGTTAGAGAAGAGTTTAATGAGAAACACTGCTGATTCTGTGTTTAGAAAAGGATGGGAGCTTAAGAATTTCATCTGAAAAAAAAAAAAACTTCATCCTATAATGGTGATAACACTCCTGATGGAATAAACGTGAAATTCACTATGGGACAAATAAATACACATCATTTTGAGATGCTTTTCATTGAGTATTTACATCTTTGTGCCACTCTTATACTAGTGCATTTCAGAAGGAACCATCGTAATGTTTACACCCTCTTTCCAAGCTGTAAAAACCATGCATTTAACATAAATACAGTATTGAATGGAAGACTACTTACTATTTTTACAAAAGTAAATGAATGTACTGTAAGAAAAAGTTGTTTTAAGTTTGGTTTTACTGTATATCCATAAACATTAAGGTTACTCATGGTACGCTACAATTAGTTTTCACTCATGTCTCACAATGGGACCTTTCTCTCTATATGGAAATGAAAAAAAGCAACGTTATACATAGCATACCCAACCGCACAAATACGCTAAACCCCCTGGTCTTTTACAGACATTTCTTGTTATTTCTCAATTGACAAAATGACTTTCCACGCTCCGCACTGAATTTAGTCTGCCATGTGTGACTTCCACACACGTTACTTTGTGGTTGTGCAGCCTGATTGTGTTTATATTTGGGAAAGAAATGATAGGGTACCCAGCATGGTTGTGAGCTAGAACTGCCTTTTAAAAACAAGCAGGAACTTGAAGGCTTTGGGAGGCTCGTTTACATGAGCGCACTTCCAGACATTTCTTTCTAAATGAGAAGTACTTGGCAGACATGGGAACATTTCTGAAAACTATACTGTGTGCAGAGAAGAACATTTTCTATAAGATGAAATTGACATCATTTGGTTCTTCTTTATGTGGGACAGGTTGTACTTTTTATGACATATCACCATGGTGAACACGAGCATTACTGTAAACAGTTTGTGGTCCCTGCCTCCTCCAGACAGCTGATGGAGCCTCCTCCTCTTCCCATATATGTTTTGTTTAGTCCGTTTTTTCCGCAACATGAATTCCTTGCTCGGCCAATAAATAGCAGGAGGGACTGTCAGCTCGAGCAGTCAATCTCTCCTCTTACACTCAGCATCAGTCTCACACCATGTGGACCCAGGTCAGCGCTCTGCTGCTCCCGCTCGCCTGCTGCCTTTGGTCAGCCGAGGCTCAGACTGCGAACAGACAAAGCATCTGGAACGATCCCATTCAATTCAAAACCAAGGCCATGGACCAGTGCACCATGACCATCACGGGTCAGGGGGAATACACACGGCTGAGGCTGATGTGCCGGAGCCGGCAGCGCTCCTACTGGTGCGAGTACATTGGACAGCCTCACACCTGCGGCAGCTACAACAAGAACCCTCGCCACTACTTCGTGCAGATGATGTGGGGCCTCAGAAAGCTGCACAACGCCTGCCTGGGGCCGAGGCAGATCAAACCCCACATGTGCAGGAAGGCAGGCGATGAGTCTCAAATGGTCTTCTCAACCGGTTCCTTCTCCAGAACATCGCCGGAGGCTCCAACGAGGGCAAAACCAGCCGCACAGCCTGCCAGACCTCAACCTCGCCCTCGGCCAACAAGACCCGATTCTACAAGGCAACCCAACGCAAAGCCCACAGCGAGAACCAATTCACAACCTCTGACACCACCTGTGGAGAGCAACGCTAAGAGGCTGGCTCAGCAGTACTGCTGGAGGTCGCTTCGAGGCATCTGCTCCTACTTTATTGGCTTGGTTCGGAAAAACTGAGGAAGGTAAGCAGCAGTAGTCCGGGTCCCTTCAATAACCCAAACTTATATTATGTTGTTTTTTGACTAAAGAGAGTACTTTCATGAAAACCCTGTGTATTTCAATTCAATTGCCTCCAGAATGATTTTTCTTTTTTTTCTTGCTTAACACACTACTGATCCAAATAATGTACAACTGAAAGCATCAAATGATTGTAATTTTATATGCATTTCTCCCCTCTGTTACATTCACAGATTTACAATGAAGATAACTTCAACTGTCTGATTACACCAGCCATCATTGGAGGGAAAACCCGAGCAGCAGTCTGGTTGAAATTGTGGAAGAACTGTAGCGCCCTCTCCAGAGGAAGAGAGGGTACTGCTATGACCGTCTGAAGCAGGATTTCTGTGAACCTTGCATGCATCATCTTACAGATGTCACTGCTTGGAAAAACTACTACCGGTCTTAATTGGGTACAAAAAAAAAAGAAGTTGTTTATGGTTATATATGATAAGTATGAAATGTAAAGTTTGACTTGTGAGAAGGTTTCTCCTGCTGCAAAAACACATTTGCCTTACTGGTTTCACTCAGTTTTTAAGCTGTTTACCTATACGTATAATCTACGTGCATCACTTAATATTATATTGTTGGGAAAGAGCAGAGGTCTGATAAGATAGTGATTTATGTACTGTTGTATTTGAGGGAATATATAATTAATGTGAAAATATCTTTATTAAATAAATAAATATTATGATCCATTGTTCTGTGTTGATCAACTTTTTTTCTTGCTTATTTGATGAAAAATGTGTGAGATTTGATAGCAAAATAGTGTCAATATTGAAAACAGCTGCTATATATATATATATATATATATTATATATAGCTGTTTTTATAAATGCAAATATCATAATGTCTTAAAGGTCCCATGTCATGGCCATTTCTACTGATCATAATTCCATTGTTGAGGTATACTAAAATACATTTATATTGTGCAATGTTCCAAACTCACATTGGTTTCTCATACAGCATCTCTGTATAGTACGTGTATTCACTCTCTGTCCTAAACGGCTTGTTGGAGCCCAGTGGCTGTCTGCGAGACAGCGAGACACAGCGAAACCCAGCCCGAAACACACACACACCTGCTGCCTGGCTGGGAGTTTGTGTGTGTGCCCAGGCTGAGTTCCGCAGTGTCTCGCTGTCTCGCCGACCCCACACCAGCGAGCCAGCTCACAGTGTCCCGCTCCTCGCAGCAGCGAGCCTCGCAACATCCCGCCGTGTGTGTGTGTGTGTGTGTGTGAGGAAGTCCGCGGATTGGTCCAAACGTAATGGCTACGTTACTTCACTATACCCGAAATACGTCACTATACCAAGAAGTAAACAATGGAAAAAGAGAAATCTCCAACGAGGCGTTCTGGGGCAGCATAGACAGGTCTTTTCTGTGTTAGAGTTTTACTCGCTACAGGGTGTACTTTGAGGGTTTGTGACTCTGCAGACCGTTTACATGCAGAAAAAGCTTCATAACACACAAGGGGACGGGTAATAACCAGAAAAGCATGACATGGGACCTTTAAAAGATCTTCATCCTCATCACCACATTGCAACACCACATTTGACCATTAGATGTCGCTGTTGCTTCAGTTAAACTGATCACTAAGTTCAATCAGTGATTTTCTCCAACAGCAACATCTGGCTCTTTCAAGATATGTCCAGTATTAATCTTTAGTAAACTGTTCTAACAGATGGTGGAGTTAGTTTGAAAAGACTCGGAGTTCATTTTCATTTGCTTGCCTTAAAAGTTATCGTAAAAGCAGCTGGGACTTCTTAAAGCAGGCAGCACAATCTACAAAACTTGAAATCTCACATAACGGCGGTAGGTGCCTCCAAAAGTTTTAAGTCTTGAATGTGCGCGATGAAGAATGAAGACGGAGATAAATTAGATGTAAAGTGCATTAAACAGTGAGGACATTACATAACGTTTGGTTGCAAAGCAGGATCTGATTTGGTGTTTCTTTTAAAGTGACTTTACCAGAACAATTTCCATTATTTGATTAAATCAACATTTTACAAATCTGCATAAGAAGCTTTGATAATAGTTTGGGGTAACACAGTGCTTACAAGCTTTATCAGAATAGCAGGATATCTCTAAAGGACCACCCTTTCATTAGATGACAGAACTCAAGCCGTCCAATCATGCATTGTGTGTGTGAAGGGGAGGGCTGGTTCTGCAGCAGTGTACTGTGGCTGCAGGTACATTAAGCAGAGGAGACTCTCAGCTCTCAGGTGGAACTTTAAACTCAAGTTAACTCTGAAAACTTCAGGTAAGTTTAGCCATCACTGTTTTTATCTGAGCTCACTCTGTATAATGATCCCTGATTACTAATCTCTTTGGAATTAGTATAGTATTAGGATTTATAGTGTGTGCTTGTTCTTATAACACTCCTACGGTAAGTTAAAATGCTCTATATGCTACAATACAAATCCATTTCTCATTATA
Source organism: Gobionotothen gibberifrons (assembly GCA_943591055.1). NCBI lineage: Eukaryota > Metazoa > Chordata > Actinopteri > Perciformes > Nototheniidae > Gobionotothen > Gobionotothen gibberifrons. Next base: position 1,627,378 of record CALSBZ010046683.1, on the reverse strand, counting down.
AACGGTGTGTCGGTGCACTAAGAGTAGTTGTACTTGTAGTATTGACTTTCTAAACCATCACTGAATTCATGTCACATGTTGTTCAGATTGTTTCATCCTAAAAATCAAGGATTCAATCTCTTTATTCATTTGTTACATATATTTCCTTTCATTCCAATTCGTATTTATTTTTTAATAGCTTATTTTTGTTTGCCATTTAATTTTGTAATCTAAAATCCAATTCACATACAAGACTTATATGTCTTCATGTTTGTTTTATGTCTTTCCAAATGCATTTGGTCTTAAATTGTATTTTAAATTGCCTAAAAAGATGCTATTCTAGAACAAAACTTTGGATGGAAACCTGCTTATTTCCGCGTAACACAAGGGTCTAATAGAGGATTATAAAGATTATTATTAACAAAGGGAAAGTAAGGGATTGTGGTCATATCTAAATCCTAATTTATCCTCTTGCAGGATTGTGTGTGCTGCTTTCATGGCTCTCCTCACCAATGTCGCCATCCTGCTGGTCCTGGCTTGTATTTCCCATCAGCTGATGTTGAGCAGCTGCCAGAAAAGCCATGGACGGCGGGGAAGAGAAACAGAGCGAGGGCAACACAAGGACAAGCTGAAGGTCAGCCGCCAAACTAAATCTGTCCCTGCACAGCCCATCAAGGGGAAAATGGTGACCAAAGACAAGTCTGAGTGCACCTGGGCAGCAACGGGCGAGGAGGTCTTCATCCTCGGTGTCAGCTGCAAGAAGGGGGGCCGGAGCTTCAGCTGTGAATATGTCGCCAATCCGACCGTCTGTCCAGAGTACGTATCAAATGTCAAACTTTACTGGAAGCAGATCGCCCGGTCGCTGAAGAGGCAGAAGACTCTGTGCAAGGACAGTAGTACATTGATCAGGACAGGTTTGTGCAAACGAGCCCCCAGAGAGGCTCATTTCAGAATCCATAACACCCCGAGGAAGACTGACAAGCCATCAGATCGACAGCCTGAACCCAAAGCTGTCAAATCCTGTCAGCCCCGTCACAAGAAGCTGGCGGAGGAGCGCTGCAACGACTCCTGGTCGAGCTTCTGCACATTCTTCTTCACTATGGTGCAGGATGTTGATTGCTGAGAAAGTGAGGAACTAAAATAGATTCAGCTATATATGCAATCACGTTAAGACCTGTCGCTATTAAACATTCTTTATAGATAATTGCTGCTTGTATAGACATATTTCTCCACATGTTGTTAATGTTGATTCAACACATCAATAAACACTTTTCTATCTATTCTCTAATGTTTGTTCTGGGATCTGGTCAATGTGGGCGAAATCTACAGTTCTGATTACTATTGCAAGTTTTGTTTCTAAACATCAGATGTGTATGTCATTTCATTTTAAAGGAATGTATGTTCCATCATACCAACTGTATCATTCATTTGAAAAATGTCTTAGTCAAGAGAGCCTCATCTTGTCCTTTTCAGCGGCAACAATTAGAGCAGAATTACAAAACAATGCTTACAAACCATTTCCTGACAACTGAAGACCAAACTATTAATCAAATAATCTAGTTTAATGAACACTGAGATGATCTCTAGGTGATACCTTTATATAATTACATAAATGTGTTTCCCAGGATACCCATTTCATTCCAACTCTGCGTCTATCCAAGCTCTTGTCTCTTTTTTCCAAATGCGTGTGCAGAGTCCTGCTGAGCATACTTGTGGGAGATTAGAAGTTTGAGCATGTTGGGTATTTACACAGTAATTTAACCAGAGGGAGTGAGATTTTTTAGAAAGCCGTGGCCTGCATACTTTGGCACTGACAAGCCTCTGAATTCACACGCTCAACTTGCAAAATCAAGGTCAAAGGGCAGCAGGTTCTTGGATTAGATAATGATCATAACAATAGAGATTTGGCAAATCCAACTTTTTGGCAATTATAACAGGAACATTATACATTTCCACTGCATTTTACATTTGAGAAAAATACAATACTGTAAATGTGACATGTCTTTCCTAAAATTGCGTAGGGCAAACCAAATCTATTAAGAGTATCATTACATTACAAATTTACATTGCATTTAGCTGACGCTTTTATCCAAAGCGACTTACAATAAGTGCATTCGACCAAGAAGCATACAAACTAGAAGAAAACAGAATCATATAAGTACATCAGGTTTCATAGAGTATCAAAAGTAATAGTACTCATAATGCAGCGTGGCTACTGTCAGCATCATTATATTATATAACCGGATCAGCATTATCAATTCAATAATATGTAAGCAGCAGTACTTAAATATTTCTGCATTAGTCAAATGTTAATAACTACCATCCATCCATCCATCTTCTCCCGCTTATCCGTGGTCGGGTCGCGGAGGTAGCAGTTCCAGCAGAGAGCCCCAAACTTTCTTTTCCCTAAGTTAATAACTACGCTACCTTAAAGCCTTGGTAGTTTATTTTGTAACAATGGATTCAGTTTCATAAACGTATTATATCTGCAGAATTTAAAATAAGATGAACTATCGCTCTTAAATATAACTGAGTTAAGATATCAAATCAATGTTGTGGATTAAAAAGTACAGTATCGCAAAATGTTACTTAAGTACAGTCCTTGAATAATGTGCTTAGTTACTTTCTATCTCTGACAATGATAAAGTAGGTTCATTCATTCATTTGTTCAGGGGTTAAGATTCACTTATATCAGCTATTCATGTGCGACTTAATCTTATTTTTACCATCAGACTTGTTCGTGACCTAAGGGTTACTTCAAAAAACGTGAATTAGCTATACTCTCTTGTCCCTTAACAGCTTCATTTGAGTTAGCCTTCAGAATGAAATGTATCCCATTTATATTCGTCTTATTTCTATCATTGGTGGGGAAAATGAGGGCAAGAAACAACAAGAAAAAAAAGTCCTGAAGTTAAAAGAACAAAATGTGATATCAGATCTCGCTAAATCACGGACAAGTGTCAGTACAAATGTTCACTTCAGAGATCACAGAGAGACATTTTTAGGGAAGAGGCTGACATACACCCACAGCTCCAACAGACCAGAACAGAGCAGCCTCGGGCACATGCTGTGATTTGAGAAAGGGGAATGACTCATTATTCTTGATGATTTTAGCTTCATCCATCATAATGCACTACCAACAGCCGAAATCCATCAAAATCCAAAGACTCTCTCAGCAGGTTGCATTCTGGGCCATGTATACAATCCCTTAATGGGGACATGAGGCAGAAATGTGGCTGCAACCAAAAGTAAATTGGAGGGCATTCATCAAATATATGCAGGAATGCGTGGAAGTAAAGGAATGAGTTTTCTTTGCAAGCATGACTTTGAGCAGCAGCTGCAACTGAAAACACAAGACTTTGATTCTGTGGGTCAGCTTGTGAAATGTGAGGCAAAGCAGACAATTAGTAAATACAAATCCCATGACAAATACCCTATTAGTTATTGTTATTTTAACAGCTACACATTGATTAAACAACCGGACTGAAGGCAGTGTTCAAATCTATTAAAATCATTTCACATTAGGGACCAACTGTCCTTTTCAAACGCAAGCAAACCGAGAAAAAACTATATTATTAAGGATGTTAATGGGAATAAAAATTTACTAAATACATTTAATATACAATCATTTGAATGCCTCGGACCAATTTCAGTGACACTTGAATGACCAGCTATTGTTATTCCCTCTGTCCACATTCTGCATGCCTCAGTAAGTGGATAAAAGGGAGTACTGTAGAGCCGATGAATGGGAGTCGGAGGCGGCGTGTTGAGTATGGAACTCCACTCTTTATTTTCCATTTAAAGAGCCTGTGACAGCCTCCCAACTACTGTTGTGCAATGAAATATTGGGCTACTAGTCATCTCGAACCGTCATCTTAAAAAAGAAGGTGCGATACCGTTCCGATAAATATCAATAATTTCGAACATCGCGGGGAAATTCCTTCGACTCATTTTGAAGTTTTGATGCTACAGAGATGCTGTATGGGAAACCAATGTGAGTTTGGAACATTGCACAATATAAATGTATTCTAGTAGACCTCAACAAATTGGAATTATGATCAGTAGAAATGGCCATGACATGGGACCTTTAAGCAAAGTTCAAGTATCTCATGATAGCCCTTAAGCACACTACTTGAGTTAATAAACTTGGTTACATTTTAACCACACTTTACCACAGATGACAATTCGAATGAGCACTCACCTGTCTCCCTTAACTGCTCCATTTCATTTGAATGAGTCTACCGCGTTGTCCTGTTTTCATATCTGGTAATCCTCTCGGTGTCCGAGGTCTTTAAACCGTTTTTCTTGAATAAAACACACGGGAAGCAATGCTAGCAGCACATGCAAGCTAGCAGTTAGCCACTTCGTCCTGGAGAAACACTACACGTTAAATCTAGTTCTTTTTATCAGGAGTTTGGTTAATAAAGGACACATTCCCACGGCAGAGTTTGATTTAAAATGTATTTTAAAATAGACTTAAACACATAATCCAACTCGTAGTTTTGGTGACCGCCGTATTAACCGCTTTAAAAGAAACTCCAACGTCAGGCCTATGAGAAGTAACAACAGTCCTCGTCAACAGCCAATCAGAATTCAGCAGAGCACCAGGCACTCTGCGCATGCGCAACACTGAGCGTACTTTCGTTGTGAACGTAGCGACCTGTCAAGCTAATTTAAAACACAATTGAAAAAGCTAACTTTAAAAGCTATTAGTCGAATTTATAAAAATTCTATAAGTATGTATGTCTTTCCAAGTGGCTGTGTGCCACTAAAATTACTTTTACTGCTGCCAACAGGTGGCGAAGCATGCTGCGTTGAGATTTATCAGTGTTTCTAAAATCCTCAAAACTATTAAAGTTACAATGCAGGTGCAGCAACTGCAGGTTATGAAGGTGAACATGTTAAGAAACAATTATAACTAAACAAATGTAGATATGTGATCCTAAAATGTGTGTATCTAAAATACCTGGTAAAAATAGTATTGTGTCTTTTTTCTTTTTCTTACTAAAGAAGGGACAAATCACGTTGATTAACATGAGCAGCTGTTCCTGTTTCAATTCCAAAGAGCACTCAAGAGTACCAGCAATCAGAAAAAGCCCTCTGGGATATAGAAGTAACAATTACATGTTGGATACTTCACTTACAGTTTGCACAAAGCGCGTTAGCTATTTTTTCAAATGTTGCAATTTATGCCACTAAAAACCTCTCCATGCCCTATTTTCTGGTCAAAGCATCCTTCCTCTGGTGATGTTGGTGGCCTGACCGCCTGTGGCTCCTGATTGGCTGAGAAAAGTGGGCCTTGGTCAACACAATCCGGCACTACTGACACTAAGGAGATTTGTATGTGTGCACAACCAAGCTTACTATGAATGCTTTGTAAGAGAGTGAAAGGGCATTTGGTTCATAAAGAGCTTTACTCTCTTTGTAGCCAAGATTACAAACTGAAGAGAATTAATGAACCACCACAAATGTTAGGCTACATTGTTAGCGTGACGTGAGACTGATAAGCGTGTGAAGCTGGCGGCTGGTATAGACCAAGCAACCAGAAGAGAACAGAGCAGAAAATCACCTCAAACTCTTTGACTTTTAAAATCTGAATGAAAAATAGCCTCTTGGCTAACTGGCACATTTACAGAAATGTTCATTAATGCACTGTCCCTGTTAAATAAATGAATAAATAAATAAATGAAGAAGCAAAAAATGTTTAACATCATTAGTTCTATAATAGGAGTAGAAGCAATCGCCTTTGTTTTTTTATCGTCTATAATGTTGCAAAGTTGTGGAGCAATATCCCCAAACTGGCAAAGGCCACTCAAAATGTATTTAAAGTATATACCTTTAAACAAATGTTGGGGTTTTAGATGAAAATAGTCCACAGAGGCCAACTACAGTCCACGATTGAAGGGACCGTTTGACTTTAGTTTTGTCTTTTGTAGTTTACAAAGTCATAAAACATTTCTTAACTCAGTAATAGGGATACTACTTAATCTTTATCTTCTATGTGAGAATGAAATGTGACTGGAGGCTGGATTACAGCATCTTCCTGCAGTGGAAATGCGCACAAAGTGATTTATGACAGACAGCTGCTGGCCACATAAACCCTGAGTCATCTTCATCGATTAAACAACTGCAACAACAAGCAATATTGCAGACTTATTATAGGGATTTAGAATTACAGCACCGTTGAGATCCTGACTATTGCTCCCGCTGAAAGCTAAATAACATCAAGTAATATCCGTTTTTATTATTTGTGATTCAATAAAAATATATCAATTTCCGCAGGAACCAATAAACACTTTATACACTGTTATTGGTTCTGATCAAGTTGCTCATTAAGAATGATGTCCAATCAGGGAGCATTAAAAACAGGAATGGCTTGACTCAGCAGGTTAAGCTCATTTCAATTACAGGACTGCTATCAGCACCCAACAGCCACTACTGCACTTCACCATATGATTGCATAAATGTCACATACATAAATTAAAACTTAAATATTCATGAGTTTTTTTTTTCCTGCATCAATGTTGTGGACATTTCTGGAAGTCCTTTATGAATAGACACGTGTACATGTAAAAGTTAATTTGCCTTTTTTTAAGACTACATACATCTTTCTCCTTTTTTAGCTGGATTGCAGTTTTGTTTAAATACATTTCAGAATACTTGTTTGTTGATTTTGCCATATACATGCATTAATTGCAAATCGTTCTCATGTTGTGCCTCATAATGAAATAAAAACACGAGCTTAGCTGCAATAAAAGCTCCTTACCAGAATGCCTATAACTACAGAGTAAAGGTAACATCATTTTGCAGTAAGATTTGAGGGAATGCATGTCTGCAAAAGGGCACATGAGCCTCTGAGGGAAAACATGCCAACACATGAAAACATTTTCCAAATGTAACCTTCAGGTGGTTTTTGAATACGAAGCACAACGTCTGGCAGGCAGAGATTTAATGAACATAATGAGGCTTATAAATCACAGAGACATCTATAATACCCATGCAGGTTAATTTTTCTGACATATAGGCCTGTGTTTAAGGTGCCGTTTACACGGGAACGAAACGGGTAGTATCCGCTACTTTTCTCTTTCGTATAGCCCGTTCGTTCACACGAGGCCGTAACGGAACCGCGGAAACGGACCCCGCAAACGATAACGGGCCCCATAGACCTGCGGACGGAACGGTCTGGGGAGCCAAACGGCTCAGTGTGTAAGCCCTATACGATCATTTTCCTGATAACGATGAAGCCATAGCCCCGCCTCTCCACACCTCTGCTGCTCACTGCTGTAGCATGGTCAGTAGCTACTGACCGTGCTACAGATGTTAGTGCAAAATCTACAGCTCCTCTACCACAACCATCAGCAACAAGTGGACATGGAGAACTACTGTACATGTTGCTAAATCCACAGAAGGGCAACCATGCTCGGGGGTCTTCTTCGCTGCTTTTGGTGTATTTTGTGGCGGAAGTACAGCGCCACTTACAGGCCCAGCATATGTACTACAGCGTCTCCAGCCGTCTTGTGTGAACGGACACGTTTATTTAGCCGATTGCGTGTGAACGGAATACTTTTTTGATATCGAATTTGGTTCGCTTGCGTGTAAATAGGGCCCCAAGTCATTATAAGGATAAAACCAAGCCTAGATTTCCATATTCTTTAAGAGTGTGGTAGGTAAATACACTTTGTTTTCACTCACTTAATAATTGCCCCGTTTTGATCATGGAAACTGATGTAGTATGCATCCCACTAGAGTCACAGAGATTACATAATAGCTTCTTATATAATGTCTTAAAACTAAGAAGTCCTGTTAGGACAATTACTTCTGAAACCCAGAACTTTGAAATTGCAGCTCCGATTGAAAGGTTTCCAAAAAGGAAAAATGTGAAAGTTATCCCTTTTTTTTTAATATTACTTTGGTAACCGTCTCTTTCTTCTATATAAAAAGTATTGAAATGTGTTTTTCGAAATAGCAGAACGTGACATTGAGAGAGGCATACAAAAATACAACATACAAAATTCAATTAGGTGGTATTAAATAGTTAAATGCAGACTTTGCTGCCACCCTGTGGTTCAACTCCAACAAAATTGATTAATCTAAAGACCCAATTTGTTTGACATCGAGCCTTTCCATGTAGAAAGACATCGAGGCAGTGGATGTCTTTATATGGGTCAACACATTTCCAAAAGTGTCACATTATTTATTGATCACTGACAGCGATATTGTAATCCAAGCCAGCAGTTCATTTGTAATGAATGAAAGCAGGAGAGCTGTGGTAATGTCGCGTTTAATAATTCAGCATCAGTATTGTGTTTTGTAAGCTACATTTTACACACGCTGTTAGTATTACAAACAACTGTGTGTACATTGTTATTCAAAACAGGAAGAAGTGTTGAAAATGAGCAAATATTTATATTTTTCAACATACCTTTATTGATTTCAAAACAAAGCCTGTACACGACATTGAGCTGTTTTCCTTCTTCTGTTGTCAAACCAAAAGCAAATAAGACTTTAACTGCAGTTCATGAAGATGTACGTATATTGTCATAATTCAAAAACGTCAAGGGGTAATTCACACCAATTCAATCAATAGCAAGTCAAAGCCAGAACGAATCAACAACTGCAGATCAATAACCTCATCACATGTGTATCTTTGTCCCGCAGCAGCAGCTCATCATTCAGTGCTGCTAGGCTACATAAAACACCATTAATCATTCCCACCACAGAGGTACAGTAGAGCCTTCTGGTAGTCCCCAGCTGTGTCCTCCTGCAAAACAACACACACTACATTATTATCATAGAAGGCAAAAGTACACACATCCTTTACTCAAGGACTGGTAAAAGTAGAAGTACTGACTAAACTTCTTTACTCAAGTAAAAGTAAAGAAGTATGGGCTTCGAAATGTACTTAAGTAAAAAGTACCCATAACTAGCAGCTGTTTTAAAGAGTACCTGACCTCCCTTTATATTAATAGAACAATAATGTCATTGTTAGCTAATGAATGTTTCCATGCTGAACAACGGCAACATGACAACGTTTTCATTGGTCCCTCTTCTTTAGAGAAGACCAGGAAATGGATACACGGATCGTGTTCAAATCAATAGGCACGCAATGACTCTAAATAATAATGATCACGCCACCAAACACACATTCAAACTAAAGGAACCAGCCTGTTTGGAAAATGTGAGAAGTAGAAAGTACAGGTATTTGGGTTCAACATGTAAGAATTAGAAAGTACAGGTATTTGGGTTCAACATGTAAGAAGTAGAAAGTACAGGTATTTGGGTTCAACATGTAAGAAGTAGACAGTACAGGTATTTGGGTTAAAAATATAAGGAGTAAAAGTAAAAAGTCATCAGAAAAATAAGTAGTGGCGTAAAGTACTGATACCAGAAAAATGTACTGAAGTACAGTAACAAAGTATTTGTACTCTACTACTTCCCACCTCTGATTACTATGCATGTTATAACATTCTGAAGGTTCCTCTCAACTTACTAAATCAACTCAGGATCAATATATCACATGTTCTTTTCCACCTGATTTGAGCTTTTGGTACCTGTGTAATGCATGTAAACTATATAGGTGCAATTGCAGGGACTGCAGAAGGAAATGAGCTTTTAGCCGTAATCTGGCATGATAGCATCTCTCTCTTTGAGGTTAAAGTAGTGTTGTGCGTGGTCCTTGTTTAATAAATATATAATAATGTAGTATCCTAATAAAGAGTAATATGTTGGTCTATTACAGTTTATTCTCACTTATTTGGTTTATTCTATAGATATTAATTGTTCTACTTTTGATGCATTTACTGTTTATGTTATTTTTTGTATACATTACATTATATATATTTTTAATACATTTGATTTTCTGACTCTTGTGCAATGCATTTTGAACATGTTACAAAATCATGAATAAATAAAGTATTTGTTAGTATTATTTTTTTAAATGCCCTTTGGGTATTTTTTCAATGACACCTCCATGCCACAATGTCCCTTTCTGTCTGTGTGGGCGTTTGTGTCTCAGGTGTTTGGATCGTCTGCTCCTCCTCCCCACATGTCAAAGTGTCCTTGACTGAGACACTGAATCTCACATTTCTCAAATTGTCATTGTAGCTTTTCACAAATGTGTCTGACAAAATATAAATAATTCATGTTTTTGTCACACATCTCTGAAACCTTCGCCCTTCAAACTATCACCGCTCCCCACGCAGGCTCAGTAGATGCTAACAACATGTAGCTAACTAGCTCATTAAGAAGTTTGTGTTTAACCAGATTCAAACCCAAACCTAGGTTCTTCTAAATTCGGTCAATCGATTCCAAATGTCTGATTTACTTAAAGGGGCCATATTATACCTTTTGAGATGTTCCCTTCCCTGTAGTGGGTTTGTGTGCATGTAAATCAGGGGTGTCAAACTCAAGGCCCGGGGGCCAAATCCGGGCCGCGACTTCATTTTATGTGGCCCCGCAAGAGCTTGCAAAGAATATAATACGTTTATTATACGGTTACATGACAATTTACAGAAGCAGGTTGCCCATAAACTACATGTCCCACAATGCATCTTGTTTTGTGACATGCGCACTGAAGGGACTTGCAATTATTTGCCCTGGACTTCTGCTTTCAAACGTAGTTAGTTACTACCCTATCTGATAATAATCCAATTCAGAGGCAATAATGATATATATATATATATATATATAGTTACAAACGGCCCTCGAGTGCAAACATAATGCTAATGTGGCCCACGATGAAATTGAGTTTGACACCCCTGATGTAAATGGTCTGAAAAGGCTAAAATCTCATAGTGTCTCTCCCACAAACCCTACATGATGCGACGGGGCCTGGTTTTTCCCACTCAGCAGCTGGTAATATTGTTATGAATTATTTGACATAATTATGAATGGAAGAAGAATTGGTGAAAACAAGGGTTTCTGTTCAAAGCAGACATGTCGTGTTATTCTGCGCTCATGTCATGTTGAAGTATTAGTAGCAGCATTGGGAGAAAAAAAGCCCATGAATCTTTTATGAATGTGGGTTCAATGACATCAAACGACAGACTTTGGCTTACATACAGTTTCTTTTTCTAGGCATTCAGCATAGTTAGTTTATGTGAAAGCTTTTAACAAATAGGATGTGTGTTAATATGGTACCTCATCACAGAATGAAAAGGCGAAGCTAATACATCAACGACTCATTTCAAGGAGCCTGCGTGCAATTGCAGAAAACCATCATGCACTGCACCATGGTTGTGAAATATAAATGAAGTGCGGCCACAGTTATTAGTCACACCTGTGAACGACATTTTAAAATATAAGCAGTGAGATAAGAATCATAAGAAATTAAATCATTGGGAGTAATACCTCTATCAAATATGACTACTTGTGAAAAATGAAAGGAATACTTGAAGTAATAATTGCTATAATAAAATAGACATTATTTTTGTAGTCTTTGCTGCTGCTGCCGGAGGATGGAAATAATTCTTCACTGCAGGAACATCTGGCCCCGGGAGGATTGATTAATTTCTCTTCAGCTCTTGTGAATAGCATCTCATCTCAGTCTCATCACGCTGCACAAGGCATTTAAACTAAATGACTAATCTTTACTCCATCACTGCACCGACATGAATGGTGTATTAGCAGTAGAACGGTAGCACACCCAGCTGCCGTTTTAAATCATGCAGAGGGAGATGTGGGCAATTTTAAAGCATCGGGGGAAAAACTGAGAAGAGAGTGGATGTCTTGGAGAAATACATTTACTTTCTTCTGAAGGTTTGGAGCTTTTAGAACGTGTTATTCAAATTAGAAACCCTAAAAAGGTCGATAATAACTTCAGTACCTGGATGGTGGTGTAAAGAGACGCTCCATATTTCTTTTTGAAGCAGGTCCTGATGTCCAACATGTCCATCTCGCTCCTCGACACCATAATCCTCATCAGGGTGGAGTCATCTGTTCCAGCACGCTAATATAGAAACACATTCAGCAGTTGGGAGTTAATAATCTATGAAATTGCATTTTCTTCCAGCTTTCTATTCCACAATACTGGCAGACATCCAACTTCATCTGTTTTGTTTGCTTCAAAGACACAAGGGACATTTCCCAAAATAGAGTTTAATCCCCTTCCTGTTAATCCACTTTGGAAAGAGATGTTTGCACTTGAGAAAGATAATTTCAAAGACACAACTGCCTTTGTTTTGAGAAGGTAACCATTTAATAATAATGATATATTTCTATAGCGCATTTCTCCAACTCAAAGATGCTTTACAGTCGGGGGAGGGTAGACAGACAAGGACAGGCAAAAACAAACAAAACAAATAATAAATTAATATAATAAAACAAATAAAAGATAAACAGAAAGGGCAGTCAGGAGGAAGTTGATTTGGGGGGGGGGGCTTATGGATATACAGAGTTGAAGAGATGAGTCTTGAGGGGGGACTGGAACAGGGTGAGGGAGTTCCAATGCTTCGGGGCTGCCACAGAGAAGGCTCTGTCCCTAAAGCTCCGGAGTTTGGCCTTGGGGTTGGAAAGCAAGCCGGCTGAGGTGGATCTGAGGGACCGGGGGGGGGGGGGGGGGGG